>DWEC01001512.1:0-13244 GCA_018245735.1 Microceris miodesmiata | reverse complement strand
AAATTCAATTCGCAAATGTTAATGAACCAGTCGGGTAAACTTTGAAGAACATTAAAATATGACATCCGGTGCAACCGATGACATATTGTAATTGCATCATTTCGATTGCAATTTACTAAAACCGCATGACATTTTTAAGCATTCTGCTTTTGCTTTAAAAAAAAACTGATATTAAACAAATGAGGCCGAATGAATTTACATTGAACGTTTTTAGGTAGCAAGTTATTCATTGTCAAATCATTAGAAATTTAACAGTAGCATTTAAACTTAAAATCAACTGATCAACCAACAAATAGAAAAGCTAACGGGAACGAAACATTAAAACTAAGGAACAACATAAAGAAGGGAGCTTAAAAAAATCAACATAGCAAAAGAAAGAGAAAGAGAGAAAAAGATAAGAAAAAAGGTGGTAAGAGGGCAGCCAACCTCCGACCCCGGTTTCTAAACGCGGCGACAATGACCGATGGCATAACGGTACGGGATGTTTCACGGCACCAGGCACACGAGGCAGCCGGTGATCCTTTGAGAAATATTCACGAATTTAACTCAACATAAATGCACTACAATTATTCTACGGTCTCGCACATTTACAATAAATATGAAGAAATTACTCGAGTGCAATTAAATATATACAGTGTATCCATGAAAGCATGAAAAAATAAGATCCATTATAAAATAAATTTTTCGGTGAGCTGAAGCTGAACATGAGAAATTTGAAGCGGACAAAATATTTTATTATTTATTAATTGAAGCCAAGTTGCCAAGGACACACGAAATATTTATTCAGAGCGAGCAACCTGCTTTCACTTTAAAATGTTAATGTGATAAAATGCTAATAGGGTCTTCTTATCGGCCAATGTTTATTTGGGTAATGAACAAATAAATTTTCGTGGAACGAGCTTGTACCGAGATAACCGACGAATTAGACGATACTTTACAATTAATGACCTAGAATACCACTGGAAACGTATATATTTTGCCCAATAGTAAATCTATAAAATACGATTCTATGAACAAATTAAAACCACCAATCAATACTTTCACAATTCTCAAATTACACGAGACATGGTAGAAATTTTTCTACAAAAACAACGAATTTAAAGTCATCTGATTAAACTTTTAACTAAACAACTGAATACGATTAACGATTTCATTATTGATCATAGTCAAAATCTTGATTAACAAAACCATTGAGATTAATGTTGTTAAGCTTGGACAAGAAGATTTTTTTGATGAAACATCGACGTTCGAAGAAAATACCATAGTTGGCTATGGACTTTCATAATCATGCACTGACAATTGCTTTTCTCATGACATCATGGCATTATATGACGCTTGTGTAAACTCGCTTACCTTATCCGTTGTTACATCATTATAAATTCATGTGAAAGTTATAGAATCGCCAACTTACCTGAAAAGATCAGACAATAAAATATTGAATAAAACTTCATTTTATAAGGTCTCATTTATAAAATAAAAAATTACATACATTAACATTTGAACAGTTAGTACAGTTAGCGAAGCCTTCCAGATTTCGTAATTATTGGACGATAATCTGCTTCAAATCGTGTCTGTTTATTTAAATAGCGATTTTTTTTAAATTTTCTGATATCTTTTTAAAACAACCCTAATATTACAGTGCCATGAAGAGGATGCAGACGTATACATATGTACAATAAGGGTCAACGGGTACACAATTGTGATAATGATACGCGTCTTGAGGATGAGCTTGAAAAATATAATGTCAGTCACGGGGTCGTTGTGAATGCAGTTCGCATCACTGAAGATACGTAGAAAACGGACGCAGTTCGTAGTAACCGTGGCGATATTATGTCATCGTACGCGACACGAGTCTTTCATATTGCATGTGTCTGATCTACGATTTTTTTGCATGACCTTATGTTTAGCTAATAAATTTTAACACTAATTTCTGCAAAAATGTTAAGAATATAGAGAAAGACGTTATCGGTGTAATGAAGGAAAAAGACAGGATTATCACGAGAAGGTTTAGAAAACTTGTATACACAAACACAACATGGAACGTCTAAAAATAGAACCTTTCTAACTTCAATCACCGTTCATTTTTAAACCGTAAAAATTGTAAAGCACGTAATAAATGTGACAACCGATATATTGGTAATTAGACCATACTAACCGATAAGTTGGGACTTAAACGTAACTGGTGAAACGTGGGAGTGTACTACACTCCTCTGCCTACCCCTTCGGGTATTATAGGCGTGATATTATGTAGAACAAAATCAACTTATTTTTTGCTACAATGAGAAGTTGCATAAGGGCACAAGAGCAAAGGTCACTCGTCTGAGTACATTTTGTCTCAGAAGATACATCGTCGCGGCCGAAGTCGACCTGGATGATATTGATACAAAGTGAACATAATATACACTGGTTTAAAAAATCTTTTTGACGTGTGTATTTCAGTTTTCGTAGCTCGGCAGAATGTCGCTAAACACACAAATGCAAAAAGTCTGCTGCATAGAAATTTTCTTCTTGAAGCTACCTCTAGTATGATTCTCCAAGCCAACTATGCATTATGCTGCTCATAATGAAAGGCTTTAGCAAACTATGTATGTGATTTCGTGCATAAAGCCTCGCTGCTAAAAGCGCTGCAGTAACTTGATGAGCTTTCCTTTTGCGAAAATATTCATGGAACTGCAGTAGGTTCCAAACTCTAGCTTAGTTTATTAAAATACCAAGCCTTGAGTACGGGCAATAACTTTGGAACTACTTCGTAACAATTTTGAGGCTCTGTGGAAATTTACTCGTGTATTCATGTAATAACTTGACTCCAGAGAAGTTTTGAAAATATTGGCTATATCAGATGCTACTTCACGTTCACAAAACCGTCCCTCAATAAATTAACCACAGGTGGAATGCGAGTCAGTTATTTCTCTTCCTCTTTCTCCATAGACAAAAAGTGCCATCTATATATGAAAGTAACCATAAAACGAGTCATCAATTACCACATTGGCGCCAACATTGGTGCCGCGTGGTCCGCGAGAGCGACAGTGAGCGGCGCTTAGCGGACGTGTCGCGCGGCGTGCACAATGCACACAATGAGATTAGCACGCAAAGCTGTGCGTTCTGCTAGATTGTGACGTCATCGGTGCTCACCACTGAATAGCTATCAACTGGTCAAGATTACAAATGGGAAGCATGTTAGCACACGTACAAAGAAAGAACGCGCGATCACTTATCCCGGCGACTTTTTCGATCAATGCTGTGAAGGTAAAGGCCAGATTACGCACGATTTTTTCTTATAATGTATTTCGTCTGACTGTATTTCGTCTATAACGCCCAGTCTGTTCTATTACAGTGTCAAGAACAATCGGTTTCAAAATGTTGTATTTGAGGAATCAGAATTGCAATACTTTTTGGGATGGGGGAAGTTACATACAGGACTTACATTGACCATTCAACATAATGTCCTACGATTTTTCGAAAAAAAAAATAATAAGCATGTAGAAGACATTACTGATTTACTGTCACATTTCAATTACTTCATCGATTTTTGTGATTCGAGGGTACTGGTTTATAACAATAATAAATGTCCTCATGAGATAATAATTCAAAATCATTGAAAATTTTCAAACACAACTGATATCTAGGTTCGACATGTCTAATACACGACATGGAAACCAAATTCAGCTAATGGAATTCAAATTAGCTGATGTTCAGCAATAAAAACTGGCGAGGTGTTTCAAAACGGTCGAAGTAAATATAACAATTATATTGTAACACAGACACCGAATAACGAATTACTAAAATACATTACATAGTTGACAGCAACAGATCACTGTGATATAGTTAACGCAATCAATGTAACCACAAACACAAATAGCTTCGGGCGTGATCTATTAGCAAACCAGAGACAAATTATTCAAGATATACCAAACGATTAACAATCGTCAAAATACTTAACAATGAATCATTTACACTATTCGTTTATGCAAAATATCTGCTATTGTTTGTTTCCCTTCGAGTTCCACTTGAATTACTTTTATTAAGAACACAACGTAGTCATGATGTTTACTTAGGAATATTAATTCATTCAAGTATTGTTTGGGAGGTTTCTAGAACTCCGGACTTTGGGAGGAGGAATTTTTAGTAGCGATTCGGAGTCTGGAATAGTGCTAGTGCTCAGTGTATGGCAATAGGCTCACCACCTATTCCATGGGACGTAACTGGTAAAACGTGAGAATGTACTACACTCATCTGCCTACCTCTTCGGGGATTATAGGCGTGATGTTACGTTTTTAGATTTTTAGATGCTAGAGCACTGAATGTATACATAATCCAACCCGATAACGATAAGATAAAAGCGGCTACAAGTCAAATTTGTTTCGTTCCCCTTTTTAATAGACTACTCGAATCACTTTCATTTCCTTTCGAAAATGTATTTCGAAAGGATCATTGTTCGAAAGGATCATTTTCATCAAGTGTTATCATCTAAGTAACTGAATAATAGGTTTGTATAACAATTTCTTCTACACACTTACGTGTCTTTTTATGATCCATGTGAACGATTAAAACAATCGCATTGTACACGTAATACAATAACTAGTGACATAATACTTAAACAGGCAAACATAGAGCATATGTGTGCCGTCTACTCATCGGTGCATCTTCAGCTCAAATATTGCGAAGAGTAATGTTCGAAGGTCGAACAAATTTGTGAGGAAGCGCACTTCCAGTGAATTTACCACAATATAAGACCTTAATACTTTTAATGTAAATGATGAGTGAAGAAGTAATTTCAACGAGATTTCACTGTTTGGTAAAACAACATTTACTTACAGCGCAACGCACACAGTGTTATCGAGGTGACACATCAGGGAAGCTGAGAAATTACATAAAATGTGCCCATATTCAAGCGTAACTCTCTATTATTAGGCTAGTGTTCTCATAGAACCGAATGGATTAAAACTTTTAAAACTCCTCTGCAATATTTTAGTGCGTATTATACCAATCTTTTACATGATCTCATCCGAGAACTTTCTCGCTCGCTCAGAGCTTTAGCAATCATTGCGTTAACGAGCCGACGGGCGCCAAATGCTTATTTATCATCGCCTTCGTGTCGAGACTGATATTTGGTATCGAAAGTTGCAACGGTACAATACTTTTCTTAAATTTAACATCGGGAAAAAGCATCATTTTAAAGTGTTCGAATTTTAATGACGGGCGATATATCTCGGATAATGTCATCTGAAGTTACTAATGACCAAACGTAAATTTTGATACGTCGTTAATATGGTTTATGGGATTTAAAATGTTATAGACGCTTAGAGATAAATATTTAAATTGTCAGTCTTGGTTCCAATTATCACGCCCATCCGACTCAAATACTTTGTCACAAGAGTCGTTGTTTTCCGAGAAAAGATATTAATGTCAGTGACACCAATACAGTTCCTTATCCATATTAATCATTGGCACTTTCGACTACCAGACCTCATTTTAACACAAGCACCAAAATATTTCCTTGGCCAATTTTCAACACTCGGCTCAAGAATATCTGAAATGACAATCGACGGTTAATTAACCCTACCATCGCGCTGAGCACGAGCACCGTTACATCACACGACCGGAACGTGTCCTGTGCGACCAGATGGCATTAAGTCGACCCACTTCGCGAAGGTCCGACCGGCCCCGCTGCCCATGTATGGTAACGCAGGGTTACGCAAGCCGTACGATTCTATGTGAACCGTACTCGTGCAATAAGGTAACCCTTTCTGTGCATACACAAAAATGCAATCGCCGAATTTTGCCATCTGCAGCAAGTTCGCGACGAACTACTCATTTCCAAAATAAATAAAACCGTTAGAACTGTTAGAAGTCTTCTCTCTGCTAGGAAACGAAAAATATGGGTCGTAATTAATTTTATGTGGACCTTCATCCGTAACTTATAAAAAACAAATAGCGATCTTACATCTAGCAGTAAAGTGAACCAATGCACATCAAAACTAAATGCTAATTCTGTTTAATGATTTGGACGATGCTTTTAAACATATGCTTTGTTTAAAAAGTTGCTTAAGTTTGCCAAAAACTCGGAGCATGTGGAAAAAATGAACTATTGCATTTTTGTATACGCACAAAATTGAAAATACAGTACCATAATACGCAAGTAAGATCCACGCTGGATATAAATGCAAAGGAAACGCTCAATAATACTGAATGTGTTGTCGTCTATAAATTTATATATTTCCAGGAGAGTATGAGATGGTAGCACACCCACTAATAAAATGTTATAAGTGTTCAACTTGAGGCCAACTGAGTCAACAGATCTTTGATTGAATCCAGTCATGAATTTAGCCTCATTTGGATTGATTGTTGATGTGAGCTCACGTACCATAAAGCTCATTGAATGCACTTAATCTTTTAAGATTTACATTCCTGCAAGCACAATATTTTCTGAACAGTGGTAAATTCATCTGTTCATAGTATAAAGTATTGTCCATGCAAATACCCAACTCCGCTCCGTTCACCGCCACATTTTTGACAATAGATATGATACAATAGGGTAGGCGTACATATTGAAGAACCTTCAATTGTTAATCTTGATATTAATCAAAATCTTATATCTGGAATACTATTGCATAAATTATTGCATTTATGTACGCGGTAAATTATTACAGATACAAAATTGCATTGCAGCATTAAACGAACACCGTAACATATTTCATGCGAGCCAGTCCGATTTTGGTCAACAAACGTGTTTAAATTTGTGGCGGACCAAAAGAGACCTCAATATGAATGTTGATTGCGGAGCATGCCGTTTACAGTTAATAAATGCCGCACCATCTGTACCCGGCGCCGTTTCCCAAACGAAAGCACGTCGGACCAAATGTCCGAGGAAATAACTTATACGAGTTTTCGTGAGACGTGAATATTCCCACTGGTCTCTGACCAAAAATCGCGCTAGGAAACTCGAAGCGATAACAACTGTGTCGGCAGCTGTATATGCGATAAAACATATGGCGGCTAAAACATGGCCATATACGCCTAGCGACTTATTAGGCGAGTCGCGCTCTGATAGATTGTTTGACGGATTTGGTTGGTATCGTACGGCGACAACTTTTTATGTATGACAATAGCGTGAAAATGCGGATTAATGACCGCTGGTCTCGAACGGCTGTCCGAATGGATTATAATAAACAACTTCAAGACTCGATTTCTGGTTGATGGATTTTTTCTTTATGATTTAAAGGCTTGATTTGTCAAAGCACCGTATTATACCGAGTGCCTACATCAGGTAAGTTTCACCGATGAAAACTACGACTGATCTGGAAACAAACTGAACTGAGTTCAGCTTAAAAAAAATTCAATTCGTGAGCACACAAGTATAGTGCAATGATGTATGCACGGCGTACGAGTCTTTCATGATATCCTGACATAACATATATACGACATTAAAATATTGTATAGTTTAGTTTCAATCAAGCGGGAAGAATTGTAGAGACGTCAAAACACTTAAGGAACACAAAGGATCCTTGTATCACGTTTCAAACGTAATAAAACGTTTAATTAATTAACTATGAAAAATATTGCCACGCGAAGACAAGAGCTGATTATACTGAAGTGCTCTTTAAAATTGACGCGCAGCGAGCAGACGAATATGATCCCTGAACATAATGAAATATGGAAGTGAATCGGGCGTGGCATAATGTGACGTCTGACAGTTCAAGATACCGGAGAGCGTGTGCTTTGTTGTGCGCCCCCCGCGTCGGTGCATCATTTGCATTATGGCAAAACATTCTCGGCAAATGAAATTATTGTGTCGTTGACACGAAATGGACAATTCTTTCGTATGTTGAAAATAACCATCAGTAAAGTGTGTTAACCTAAAAGAAGATTGCCTTTATTGTATTTGATGTCCAAACTATGCCTTCAGTTTGTAGCAGACATTTAGGAATTCAGTAACATATAGTCTAGTCTAGTTGTTTCATTTTTAGGCTACTCTACTTTAGCAGTATTTTTCAAATACGTATTCCTTACTTAGCTTTTTAAGAAGTTATATAGTTATTTAAGGTGACGCAATCGAAAGTGACGTCAATGATTGCAAAAATCTACTTGCTTTAGAAGTCTTACTCATGATGGTTATAATAACGAAGCTTCATTAAATTTCAAATGCATTCACTAACGCAACCAACGAAACAGCAGCGGCAATCATAATGAATATCTATCTTGACGCAAACGCAAAGCAAGACATTGCACCTCTTGGCTATTCCTAACCATAACAAAAGTAACAACTAATCATAATCTAATGCATCTATCACAGCTGTCGATACTATGAAGTCGGTTATTAATTACCATATATCACTAGGGATCAAAGTCGATAAGTTATTAGAAACAGATAGACAGCTTGGTCGTTTATGGCACCGTGTATCGATCCCACTGATCAAGGATAAATTGTACTCGACATAGATTTAAGGCGATAAGCGAACCAGCGATAGAAGCTTGAACGTACAAGTGATTGTTGTTTAACTAGTTTCATATTAAAAATACATTTTATACCAAATCTTGCATCACACAATAATGTCCCAAAAACGTCAACCAACGAAACGAGCAGCTACATCAAAAAGCTATGGCATGTGAGCCTTGAACACTGCTTAAAGATATATCAGATTATTTGACTTTACGATGTATTAAAAATTAAGAAATTTACGCCATGTTTAAAACTGGTACTTTATATGAACTAACATTACATGTAGCATGTCTTGACCAGGTATACATTGAACGGTCCGAATAACAAGCGTAGCAAATTGCTTTTAAAAACAATTTTATATATGTTCAAAAAATAATGATAATCGATAATTAATTTTCAAATGGAAGAATTTAAGAATTTGTCATAATTTACTTCAGCACGTCAAAACGTGTCACCATGAATAAGAACTGACCTGATTCAAGACA
This sequence comes from Microceris miodesmiata, assembly GCA_018245735.1. Classification (NCBI taxonomy): domain Eukaryota; kingdom Metazoa; phylum Arthropoda; class Insecta; order Lepidoptera; family Hesperiidae; genus Microceris; species Microceris miodesmiata. Next base: position 4,319 of record DWEC01001512.1, on the reverse strand, counting down.
TATGTACATAATCCTTGTTTATAGACCACTGAACGTTAAACCATAGCTGACTAAGAAATAAAAGGAATGTGACGATAAATCAATATTTAACAATTCAATAGTTACCGGCCGATCAATAAATGTGTTAATAATATTAAAGAATCTATACAACAAAGTGCCAAGAAAGATGTCATGTTTGTAAACTTAATAAATTGATGAACGTACTTAAATGCCGAGTGCTTAAATAAGTAATAAAAAGTTGAAATCGTCAAAATGGAAAGTAAAGGTCCGGTCTAGACAGCGTAAAACCAAATGTGTCAGGGACGCCATAAAACTACAACCAACGACTTTTATTATTATCGCCAATAAAGGAAGACGACATGGCTCTACTCTCTGTAGAAAAGCATTTAGCAAATATAAATTCTCTGGACACGTTAAGACTTCGGAATTTAAATGTTATAATGTGAATGAAATACTGACAATTACAAATATCTTAAAATAAAATAATACGTACAAAGTTTAAACGAACCAAATTTTACGGGTCATTTATACTTTTTAAATGTATTTATAATTTAAAATCTATGAAAAATAAAAACAGAAAGAAATAAAAACGCATGGAAATACAATATGTCAAGAGCCGTAATGTTGGTACCATTCTTCATTTTATAATTGCATGGAAAAGAAATTAATAATCTCTGCAATTGTAATTAAAATGCAGAGAAAAAAAATTAATGAACTACTTTAAACAATTTGTGGGTAGCTTAACGATGTAGACTAAAACCGAGGCGACCTCAACAAAATGTTCCACTTGAAATACACAGTACCATTCATATAGAATCCCAACGCACGTGTCATGGTTCTGCATTTATAATAATTAATCCGTGGGAGTCTTCGATACATGAAGATACTGACGGTGATATAATTTTCAATATTCAAATGAAACATAATTAAACCAATGTTACAGGAGTTACAGACACGAATAAAACTGATGCCATAGGGGTTAAGGATCTAACTTATAAAAAACTAAATATGACAAATATGTACCTATACATCAATTACATATTGGTAAAACTTATCATAGATATCTAAATTGATGCTATTAATACCATAGTAGTTAAAGACAGTTATCAGTTCTGGATCTATGTCGGGTGTACGGCAATACGCTTACAACCTATTCCATGGTGAGACGTAAACATATTTGAAATGTCGTAGACTACTACACAGCTCTCTACCATTTCAGGGATTACATGCGTGATATGACACTAACATTGTTAGGTAAAGATACGGTTCGTCTAATATTAGTGATGATGATGAATGTTTATATCGATTTAATATTCATAGAATTCATTATATCTTCCTAAATCGTTACAACGGCAGCGATGGAATAGCCTTGTCTGTTACATAACGTAAAAACAAGCATTACATCACCACACATCTGAAAATAATTCTCTGTGGACTATTCCAAATGGATAGGCCCGTGGACGCTGCTGTCGGCCGACATTGTTCGATTCGTGAGTGATCGTCTCGTTTATATTTAGAGAGAAAATAAATTAGTGTGATTAAGCGATTGAAGGACTCGACAGACAAATGAAAATTTTTGTGACTAATAGAAGGCTAGTAATGTAACTTTAACGGGAGTGCTAAAAGCAGAATGCATTTTGCTAAAATATCTGATGTAGGTATCCCTCCTTGACTATTCAGCAAGTTTGAAAAGATAAGTCTACTTTTAAAATTATTCGCAAAACAATTCGATTTCAGATTAGAGGAATTTGTTTTCATGCAATATGCTTTTATCTCTCAATTTTATCTGTATCATTGCGTATTTGATAACATTCCTCCGCGACATCGAATAGTTTTAAACTATATTTCGTTTCAATTGCTTCATTGTCAAATACCGAAATTGTATCTACGAATATATACGTATCATTTTCATAAGGATACTTCATAAGGATACAGTTTATTCAAGTATCGTTCAGCGTTAATTTTAAAATATTGTCTATTTGCATCTACCGGTCGAAAATTGACTTTTCCTCGTGAATATATGTAAATGAATCATTTTCATAAGTAAATGTATCGTTTATACAAGTATCGTTCAGTGTTAATTTTAAAATATTGACTATTTGCATCTACCGGTTGAAATCGGCATTTCCCTTATTTGCTTATTCGTCTGCATTGCAGTCGGGAAGCTGAGCCAACGCGTCTCTCGTAGCGGTCAAAGGTATCTCGTTACGTGTCCACAGCTCTACATACTTCAATAGAGAACCGACTTGCACATTTTTATAACTCCGATATATATCTCTATCCCCTGACATCTCAGTTATTACAGTTACCGTATTGGCAAAAAGCGACTTTTTAACGATACTGCTAAGTAAAAAAACTTTTCGTAATCATTGCCGTATTTTTAGCTCATAGGGGGTCCAATGCTGAACATAAGCATCATTAGTGACAAATTATCAATACCATCTCTTTATGAAATCCGTACCTTAAAACCTATTAATAAAAAGCACTAAAATTGGGAGCATCACAGAACATGTAGATAGTATTACCAAAATATAATAAAGACGCTCGAAGATACTCCAATTTCCAGTCGACGACTGTGTTAAGAGCAATAAGTCAGACATATCCGGTAATTCCAACAATCTATTCGTCTGAAAGTTTCATTTGACCCCGTCTACGCCCGCCCTCCCCACGGAGAGGGCTCGCCAGTCTGCCGAGGGTGCGGCAACTTGTCGAGACACGTACGCCTTGCCTTCAGGGTTGATAGATGAAAAATCGGATTTACAATTGAAAATTTGCAGTAGAATGTAGTGGGTTATTTGAATAATAAAACCATTCATCATATCGTGTAATTACTATCTCAAAACGTACCATCGCGCCTATAATTACCTAAGGGGTAGACAGAGGAATGTAGTACAGCCCCACGTTTTACCAGTTACGTTTAAGTCTCATAGGTGGTGAGCTTATTGCCACACACCGGGCACAATTCCAAACTCTGAATCACTATTAGAAATTCTAAATTAGGACAATCCAATAATACAAGACCCGGGATTTGAACCCAGGACCTCCTGATCGGCAGTCATGCTTGCAACCACTCGACCAACGAGGCAGTCAATCCTTATCTCATTTAATATTGTTTTTCATATTTAGACTATCGTTAAAGAATACATTAGTTATACATAAATTCGATTCCAAACCAAACATGAATAAACAATTCATGTCTAAAAAATAATGTTTAACCTTTTACATGCAAGCACAAATCTTACCCTCAACTACAAGAGACTAGCAAAGTCGTCCACGCTGCTCTAATACGCTATGACGGAGATACGAGCTAATCGCCAATTCTATAACTTCAAGAATCTAAGCTGCCAATAAAGTGTCCGAGGACATCTTACTATATAATCGACTGCGTAAACTATCACTAGCGGTCACCTAACACAAAAAGTGTGGATAGCGCGCATCATTGTTAAACTCTACATATCGCTCGCAATCTGAACCCATATGTCATTTATGAAGACTTTGCAAATGATGAAGTATCAGACCTGATCAACCAGAACTAAATATTCTGTAGATACTAATTGGAAATTTAAAAAAAAAACTGTTTTTTTTTCACATCCCTAGCACCACTTAAAATATAATTACACGCTATACACGCTCTTATTTTCAAAGCTTTTGAGTCCGGAATCACATTAAATCCTGGGACGGAGCCAGCAGGCTGCCGCGACTTATAGTTGAAAATTAAGGTTTCCGCTCGAATTCAATATAAACGAACATGCTGAATTGAAATTGAATATGTAGTTTCAGCGAACGATATTACGAAGTTCGGTTACCCTAAAGTAGTTACGTTGAAGTTATAATATAATTTCATATTGCTTTCATACAGAAACTCTACGTTATATTCGGAGGCCTAGCGAATGCTACATAACTTATATAGCAATACATAAATGAAAATTTCACGTCAGATACACGGTATTCCCTTGCCAAATTTGGCCACCGGCGTATTCAAGTCTCAGTATAGACTATAGGAGTATATCATATTACCGTGATTTACTTGACTATTAATAATGAGACAACATTATCTGTTCATCAGCTCATAGGTTTACAAAAGATTCTTCAAAGCAGCATTGATAATTTTCTATAGGATAAATTCCCAATAATACACATTTAAGGTAAGTTCAAGAAAAGCTTCGCTTATCTTAGTCATCGATTTCCAGTATAATCGCATCGCTTACATTGTAAATCGGGTCGCATCAATAGTGGTTTTAAAAATGTACAATCCACCCGCAAGTGCGTCCGCACTGCGGGAACAGTCGTCTCACTCGCACTCACACAAATGTAATATT
>DWEC01001511.1:0-13249 GCA_018245735.1 Microceris miodesmiata | reverse complement strand
CGGCCTTAACCTTCTCAGTATGAGAGGAGACCCAAATTCCAACAGTGGAATTATAATGGGTCGATTATTATTATTATATTATTATTAATTTTAAATATATATGATCAACCTACGAATGAAACTCAGTACGATATAAATATGAAAATGTTAATAATTTTGTTAAATTATAAATAACATTCATGAATTATTTCTGTAGGGTGTGTTAAAGCCGATATTAATTAGTAAAATGTAGAATCCGTTTCTATACTAATCGAGCCTACTTCTTTTCACAGCTGACTTTCGCTCTCGGCAACTTTACGTTCAATGTGAAATAAACTTATTTTAGTATTTAGTAGAGAATTAATTGCCCACAAAACATCAGGGTAGAGACGGCTTTACGCCTTATTGGGCGGATTTGATGGTAGAGTTTCGGATTAACAACAATGACTCATTCTGTTCCGATGTTTAATCAAATTTAATGTTACAATTTATTTGTTATTTTACTATGTTTCTGTCCCATTGAAAATTTCATTAAAGAAATTGCACGAATTCCAGTTCGCTATATATTCTACAAGGCTTAATAATGCTGACACTGATTTTATATGACATCACTGGCCATTAGTCAAATTAGTCACAGAATGGATGACTGTTGGGGTAAATGCATTTTGAAGTGTTGACCGCGAATAATCAAACGGACTAGACAGCGAAATCCAGCCTGTTGGACATATCACATTAAAAAAGCGGCGATGACTGAATGAGATCAGTGAAGGAGAGTTGGGGATGTTGGCAGAAGTAATATGCAGTAATGGAATAATGAAGAATAATATAGATGAGATGGCCGTGATGACATGTTGTACATATATTTTCCATGTAATACACATAAACAGTTCGTCCCATATGTTCGGGTAGCCAGTTTCAACCAGGCCAGCTGTCACAACATCGTTAATGTGACTTTTATGCATAGGTACTAAAACAGGGTGGTATACTTACGAAGTTGATAAAGAAGATAGGAATAAAATTACTTATTTACACGATAAGGAGTAGAAAAATTATTTTTTAATAAGAGCGCAGTAAATATAAATACAAGGTATCGTGCAAAATAAAAAAAATCAAATTTAAAGTTATTTGTTGGATTCAAAATAATTATGCTGTACATAACATGTTTGGGTCCACGTGTTAAGTTTTACTAAAATCTGTGTTGAGATACTCGTAGGTACTTAGGTACTTCTCTTAGGTAGTTACTAATAGAGTTACCGTTGGACTTCGCTTCGCTAAGTATAAATAAAACATTGGCGATTGGTTTGTGTTTAATAAAATAAATAATTTGTGATCATAATCAAAATGGACTATGTCACTAATTTCAAAAAATATCTCATAGTTTATTTACTGATTTACTCGTATTATGAATGCAAAATATCACCAGTTATAAGAATATTGTTTAATTAACAACATCATCAGTTTTCTAATTTCAGTATTTGCGTCTTATCATTATCGATATGAGCAATATGATTTTTCAGCGTTGTTAATTATTTATAAAGATTCTGATCAATGCCTAGGTTTTAAACCAATCAAATGGAATTTAAACATTAAGTTATATTACGCCGCAAACATCGTAAAATTAGTTCTTAGCTTACTAACATCGTTTGCAACTATACCTTATAAAACGTAACAAAATTGTCAATCTACATAATTGTCAGTAAATTATCATTCACTGCCACTGCATTCATTGGGTAGGCCCAGTAAAGGACCTGGCATTTATATATCATTTTCTCAAACATCTTTCTCATTTACTAAATCTATATGCAAATATATTAATAATCGGATACAAAAATTTAAGATACAAAATCATGTAGAGTTTTACAAAGCTGACATCCTCGTACCTTATTATTGTATCGCACGCTCTATTTTCGTCTACTGATTCACAGCGGGAGAGATCGCGAATACACTGACGGACACACACACACATAAACATACATACACATTTACAATTGATAGTAAGTAAAATAATTGTGAGTTTAAACGCAATAACGCGTTACGACCCTGCCGCTGTAAGCTCGCAACGTAATCGCGATGATTTTAAAGCGAAACGATGCAAAGCTTACAGCGATAAGGTTGTAATTGTTATTAGTCATTTGATATTACAACGGTGTTTACACTATGTTGCTTGGGTTTTGAGCAAGTTATTTACTGTTATGTTGCTGGTAATTTCGAATTTTACTGCGGGCTTATAGAGTTTATTGTAATGTTGCTGTTGCCGTGGCAGAGGGATGATAAGTTGGTTTGTGTTACAGTAAACTTTATAGTATATAACATATACTGAAGTGGTTTGGGTTTTAGTAGAGTTGAAATATTCTTCAATGTATCCAAAAGTATGACTAGTGTGTTGTTTTAATGGAATGATATTGACTACTGAGTCGGTTGTGAGTTCGATTCTCGCAGAGAGGTATTGAATGCTTGGTGAGTAAAAGCATTTGTTCTGTCTCTCGTAGTAAAATTACCCATCTCAACATATATAAGTATGTAGTTTATCACCTAGCTGGTTACGTTACAACAGGTTTTCTTAGTTTAATATTAGATGGCCGTGCGAGAGTTATTTCGAGATATAATCATAATTATATTGTCCATTAATATTCTGTTGTATATGTCCATAAGCAAAGATAGTTATAAAATGTTATGCATCGTAGTGGACTCTTTAAAAGTAATCGATACATTGTAACAAGCCAAAACTAAAGATAGCTCTAGCTAAAGGAGCATTTTTTTTACCGTAGAGGATACTTTAAAAACTACCCGATAACGTTTAAAGGGCTAGAATTAAATGGAACTGATATTGTTTTTTTTTGGAAAGCAAGCGAAAGTAGACAATTTACAAAGGAAATGAAACTCATCGCTACGGCAGACGTAAACTGTCATTCAACAATGATTATCAAAATAAAAAGCATATTACTCATAAATACAGATACCACTCTAAAATATTAAGCGCGCAGAAAATCAGGAGAGGCATGAATTTTCGTCGATTACTTTTGTGTTTTGTCATCCGCCAAAATGTATTTTCAAGGATCACTAGAGGGATCCCGGGCTTTTTGTTGCCGGTGTCCGCTGTCTTGTTCCCTTTTCCCCGTTTCTTGCGTTCCCTTCTTCCCAGGTATCTTATTCAAGCATTAATATTCATAAGTAAATTGGTGGGACGAGACTCCCTGTTGACGAAATGCGATGCGAATTGAAATTTGACTGAACGTTTTTTTTTGTCCAATGAATTGAGTTATTTGGATTTCTGATTCGTGTAACGCTTTTGGGGTGGATATTGAATTGTGTTCACATTTGTACAAAACCATGAACGAGCTAGCGGAGAAGTTAAAATTAAACAGATGATCAAATGCTCAGAAAAGATAAATATTTTTCCGAAACTTTACATAGAACTACAAAAAGTTAAATTGGACCTCTCACTCAAAAAATGCGCTTGCAACTACTAGGCTACAGCCAGTCAACGACGAGTTACGTAACTTCACGCCTGTAATCCCCGAAGAGGTAGGCAGAGAAAAGCATAACACTCCCACGTTTCACCGAACTCCGACCCACTACTAGAAAATCTAAATTAGAAAATTTTGTAGTTACTACTTAGTGTACTAGTTATACAAATGTTCCTTGAATATCGCTTACAAATGATACTAGTGACGTAAACAAAAGTATATCCAGAGCAGGCTGTATATAACTATCAAATCGCGGGTCACTTTTACGCGAGGAGTGACCATGCTGTATACAAATCCTATGTTAGCTTAAGCGATTTATTTTGAATTTTACTTTTAACTTCATGTTTGTATGGTTATCCAATGGTGAATATATTCCAATTATGTTAGAACGAGAAGTCATAAAACCCATATAACCCATTAAAAGCCATATAAAGCCATACAAAACTACATTAAAGCCATTGCCTGTAAGTTCTTCATTTCCATCTTCCTTCGAAGTTGTTAAAGTACGCTATGACGTAACGTTCGTCAAAAGTATCGTTAAAAAGACAACACATTGGGAAATCTTCTGACGTCGTTAGTCTATAGGCAATGACGACTTACCATCAAATCTGCCCGTGTGTCAAGCTTTTTATTATACAAAAAGCTACAAGTTGTAACAAGTTCTGTCGCTATCTTTTAACACCATTTTTACCTTTGGTAGCACGTCTCGTATTGCTAATATTCAGAGGCAGTGACCAGTGAGCATCAGGTAAACCGTCTGTCAGTGAGTCATGTCTTTTAAATGTATATAAAAAAGACAACTGTCCGTAAGCGCCATAACTATTTTTTAACATTACCTTTTCCAGACTCTAATCAATGTCAAATAACTGTCATTTACCCTACATTTTTTTCTGGACTGTCCGTAAATGAATGGTGAACAGTGTGGTGTTGCTACACATCAAAGGAAAGGGCCGCGAGGGCGAAAGAACATCGTGTTTCGGCATTTTCAAGTTATACCATGTTCAGTTATTTAAAACATTATCCATTAATACTAAATCCAAGATCCCATGGTATTCATCAATATTAAGTACTGATTAATGCTGACCGTTCATTAATGTTAACAATTGGTTATTATTAACGATTGTTTAATACTAATGATTAATATTGATACATTATAATTGTGTGTAAATTGTTTTAAATCTCGTTTTTCAATCTCTAGGTAACTGACTATACCCGTTGGTCCTTTGATATGTCACCATGTTTGCTGCGCTAGGGATTGTGGATTCGATTCCCAGACAGGACAATATCTTTGTCTGCAAGGATAGAGATTTTGGCGGGGTCGCCTTCCCATGCCTACCCCATAAGGGTGTACTTGGTGTCTTCAAAGATATGAATATATGTATAAGCACGAATATTTTGATCAGCGTCTTGATATAAAAATTATCTACATAGATATATATTTAAATTGATATTTATGTATGTAGTTTAACTAATCGACCTATCTGTAGAATAAAGTTACTTCTGCTTAATCTTTAGTTTACCTATATAACTTTGTTGTATGAATAGGTCGAAATATCTGGTTACAATGAACTTAGTCTGATGAGATAAAGATCAGCTGTGACATTTCCTAAGATAAGTAAAGATTTGGATTTTTCTAAAACAACAATAATAGTAATTATGTAATGTTGCCTCACCCAAGTCAGGCAGTCAAAACCTTGTCAAGTACACGAGCAAATGAAGTCATGTACATCTATAAAAATATCTTGATTCTCGCTTGCTTGACTGCCTCGTTGGTCGAGTGGCTGCAAACGCTACTGCCAATCGGGAGGTCCCTGGGTTCAAAGCTTGTGTCGGGTACTATTGGATATTTATAATTTAGAATTTCTAGTACTCGGAATCTGGTTGTGTGCCTGGCGTACGGCAATAGGCTCACTACCTATTCCATTGTGGGATTTAAATGTAATTTGTGAAACGTGGGGGTGTACTACACTGCTCTACCTACCCCTTCGGGGATTACAGGCGTAATGTTACGTTAGTTTTAGTACTTAATACTCATTAAAATCGATTGTTTTAGGCTTAAGCAATGATAGCTTTATATAGTGTCGAATTCGGCCTTTTATTCAGTGGGATCCAGTCTTGTTGCGTGTCTCCTAATAAAGTTATTACCATCTTTTAAACTGTATATCATTTTCTATAACACTGAAAGAAAACATCGTTTTTCATCTACAATAACAGAATAGCAGTCTATGTCACTGGCCTAAAATGGACATATTCACAATTGTCTTGATTCCCAAGTACGTATGTCTAAGTATATTTACAGAATATACGGCGATTTTTATTTCCTTTCCTTTAGTTCTGTACTTAGGTTACCACATTGACCATTTATTTCATTCTAAAATTATTAATAAATTAGATTGTTTACTTCTATTATAACATTTTGTGTGTTATTTTATGGGATGTTTACCCAAGCCAACCACACCTGCACGTGGTGCACCCTGCTAAAACAGACGAGGCTCTGGCGACCGGCTGATTGCGGTATAACGCAGCTTAAATAGGTACGGCTAAATGCCCTGGCCGCCGGCGTGCAGCAGCGTCGGCGGTGCGAAGAGCTGCGCCCTGCGATCTCCAACCCGCATGCCCAGTGTGGAGATTGCGGGCATAAATCCCCTTTTGGGGGAGGCCTCCAGCAGTGGACTAAGATAGGCTGGCGATGATGATTATATTTTAAATATTAAAGGTATTTGATTAATAGTATTATTCCAGGTTCCATTAATAGTATTATTATACCAGGTCCATCAACGCGTTTTCGGCTTAAAGAAGAGTTGTTTTTGCACCGTTTTTAACGACCAGCTAATGAATGACTGATATCACCCGAAGATAAATCAGCAATTGCACTTGCAACCACTCCACCGCCAACTAGGTTGTCGTTTCTTACATAAAGCAGGTCAGATATTGACATTATTTGTCTGTGCATAATGCTATTTACAATATGAGTACAAGTTACAATATGAGATAAATTAAGCCAATCTTTACTTCCTCACCAGCCCCGTCCATGGTCCAGTCATGTTCACGTCAAACCAAATTAAAAGGCCATGGTTACGATATAAATAAGTATGTAAAGCGCCCCGTCTGAGGTCAAAGTATTTATTCGTGGTACAAGCAAAAACAAGTACTAAAAGTTGGCTATTTTTTCCCTCGACGTGACCTCCGCCGACTACGCAGTGCCTGTCTTCTTAAGGCTGTCGCCGAACCAAAGCTTTAACAGTATTCGGAATGAGATTGGGACAAAACTTGATCCTGACGAATTGGTTATAAAATATTTGATGCTATTCGGAATAACATTCTGACACCTGATATAATAAATAATGGCAAATTTATGATAAATTAATGTACGTGGTACGTAACACCGCGCCAGTAATCCCTGAACGGGTTTGCAGAGAATCGTAGTACCCCCCATTTCAACAGTTACGTTTTCGTCCCATTAGTGCAATACGTAAGAGATGAGCCTAAAAAGTGGTTACCTACTGTGCTTCTTCTTTATTCATGATTCTCTTCACATACGCACATTTTGTAGACTTTTGTCTTCCCACACAGTATCTGATCGATTTGGTAACAATAGACTAGTCTTGATCGCCCTCAAATCCTCCACTGCTAGACATAGGCCCTTCCAACAACACGCCACTGAGCTCGACCTTCAACTTTCCTTCTCCAACCGCCACCCTGATCACCTGATCCTGCATCCTGATCCTGATCCTGCAACCTGATCACCTGCATTCACTTCGTAACATTGTTAAATACTCTCTCTTTCGATCCCCGCTCTTCCTTTACCACGTCCTTACGAGTCCGCCTCCCTCTGCATGTACATGCCATGTCTATATAATTACCGACACGCGAGCCTGTCCGAATCTGTGAAAGCGAAAATAATAGCGAAACGTAACTCCAGTCTACTAAGTGTAAAGAAAAAAATATAAGGGTAATTATTTATGTAAAATTTTGTGTAGTAGTAACGCGTAAGAGACCTGGTGTGATGATATAATAATAGTACTAAATTAATAACTATGTACCGATCGGGATTTTCTACCAGTCAACGCAGGTGATGATGAAAATTTGAAGTAGGCACCTAGCATCACATCTGTAATCTCCGAAGAGGTAAACAGAGTAGTAAGTACACTCTCAAGTTTCACCGAGTACGTTTCACGTTCTATCGTGCAATAGGTGATTCCATGGAATGTAGTTGTTGAGGGAGACCAATACTCGCCTATCTTGGCTTAATAGCTAAGACAGGAAAGTCAGAAATCTCTCAAACCGACGCGCGCGTATGAAACAATATAGGAGAAACATGTCTGAGGTCTGTAAACAGAGATATTTGGCAATCCGTGCTCTTTGCCTGTACCGTAGGTGACTTGGCTTGAAAATATGTATGTATGAACTGGCTAATTAAAATAGGTATCGATATCAGAGTGACATGGAACAGAGTGATACGAAACTTAGCAAACCACACGGCCTTACAAACCATTATTAGAGAAATCGTAAGTTGGCTTACAATATTTTTGTACCTATGGCTGTTTGGTAGAATTAATTTCCGTAAAATGTTTGAACATACCCTGTATGTATAACTCACAAATAGTTATAACGCGAAATGGTGGCCAGAAATAATATTTGCGTTTAATATCGCGAAAGGTGAACTTTCATACTGCTAATGTCAAGGGGCAGCCGCCATTTTGTTTGCTCACACAACATGGCGGCTGACGCCTCACCTTATTGGTTTAAAAGCAATTTTCTTTTGGCATACACTAGCGTACAAATTAGGAGCTTAAAATATTTTAAATTTTTATCGATTTAAAATCGTTATATCGCCGCCTGCAGCAATTGAAAGCTAAGTTTTTGTCTTAATAAATTGGTATTTATATGAAGAAACATTTTTCGAAATTTTTTTTGTTCTTAATTTGGTCCACGGGAATTTTTTTCTGACTTAACTAGCATATAAACTGGATAACTTGCCTATCGAGGTATAATTTACTGTTTTTTAGATCTTGACACGACTTCTCGCTGATATATCAGACTTTAAATGGAAAAGGACCATTTCGTCTTTGACCATGGATATTTCAATAACCAATGATCACGCATAAAATTTAAGGTGAGTTTTAAAAGCTTCATTATATTCTAAAGCTTGACATTTTTTCGAAAAGAAGTTGTCTCCATACTCTATATGAATTTGTAAAATCAAGAAAATAGGGCTTTAGGTGGCTTTTTATATAATAAATTAAAACGATACATAAAAACAACGTTCTACAAAAACATTGTCCTTTAAAAAACCTATAAAAAAGTTCGCGATGGTAAATGTTTATCTCTAATGATTGAGCCACAGTAATCATTATATTATATCTAATTTAAATTTAAATTTATCGGGTTATTGTTAATGTTTATTTTGTTATCTATTTATCCTTATCGAAATAAATATAATTGTCACCTTTGGAATTTCATCTAGATTGAAACTGTACTTGATAATATATCATTATAATAAATACTTTAAGAGATATCATAGATTCAAAATTAACCGCAACGAAAATCACGCATAGAATGGGAAGCGCGCGGGGAAGCGGCTGTGAGGATCTCGCGTGAGCGGTGACGAGCGGCGCGGTGTGCGGGGGCGGTTTGTCATTTGTTATACATTTTCGATATATGTATTATAAATGTTATGCTAAATTGTGCAATTTAATCGGCCAATATTCCGAATCTCCGCGGACAAAGTCACGCGATACCACACTCCTCTATTTATACTCCTTCGGGGATTACAAGCATAATGTTGTTTTTTTGTAACTTTAAAAAATTAACATTAAAGGCCCACTCCAAAATTAATCATCACCTACCTTATACGGGTACCTCGCCTATGCAGTATGCCTTTTGATGTTCAATATTCCTATTAAAAGCCTACAGAGTGTTAATCGGGACCAAGCAGCCTTTTATCGAAAAAAAAAAGGATCGCATTATTGTCATAAAAAGGCACATGTACAAAGAATTCATACAGTTTTCTTTGTCTAAGTCTTCTTTGTCGAAGACTTATTTGTCTAAGTATCTAATGAATAATTTTCAGGAATCTTGCAGTTTCTTTGATATTGGCTATGCAGTCGTTACCGGTTAGCTTTCAGATTAGTTAAACGTAAAAAAATACATATTATCGACAACACCCTGAACAGACGATAGTGATGCCATTTAGGCGATAGTGCTGCCATCTGTTCAATAACAGCGGTGCCGGTGCCCACAAAAAAAGATATTCGAATGGGTATCCTATTCCTGTAAATACTATGCATATATGTGTACATTGTCGAATAGCTAACAATATCGATAATGAACATTCCATCTTCATCCATTAGTAATGCTCGATGAATCTACACTGACTGCGATAAATCCAGAAGTTCCTCAGTTAGGGTAGTACTTTAAAACATTTCTCTGTAAATACGGTGTTATGCTCTATTTTAAGTCTTTCCCAGTTAAAAGCAATGAAAGCAACTGTTTCTCGATTGGCCGATCTGCCATTGAAGGATATGTTATAAAATTTGTATGTCATGTCTTTTCAGCGGAAGCCAAGTCATGTTAAATTTTGTGTTTTCTGGTGAATAAACTCGAATGGCATGTGGCCGTTGGTCTTTGTATTTCTGTAAAAGAAGAAATTATAAGTACTAGGAAGAATCATTATAAGGTAACAGACCTAAGTACCTCCCAACCAATAAATTGTTCATTTTAGTTCACCTTAACAGCTTGACCTTTGGCATAACACGATACACGTATTCTTTGGCAGCGTTTTACATTAAAAAATAAAAACTATTTAATAACGTTTAAATGGCTTTCAACTTAATTTTTATTGTATTAAAGTACAATAGATCTTGTTGTTAGTACAATCTTAGGTCCTTTTGAAAGTTTGCTCTTTAATCAAATGTAATATATCATCCTCATTAGATTTTTAACTATATAACTATTAACATAGGGTTTATTTCACATTGTATATATTAAAATGTAACTCTGTTTAAAACATGAACTCAACATTTAGTTGTTTTAAGCCTTATGTACACATATATAAGATCCAATATAAACCGTTGACCTATTACGGTTATATCGTTATAAAATCCATAGAGAATTTTAATTTTTTTCCTTCCGGCCTCGTTCTTAGCTGCGTGCGTGCCCTTTGCCTGTTAATTTTAATTAGGATTTCGGATACAATGGCACTATATGTAGCAAGCTTCGGAAAATTCAAACGAAAAGTCTGAGTGAGTAATAATTTCATTAGATATTACTAACCGCGTGATTTTTTTTCTCTTAGATAAAGATCTATTGTTTATCGCACCCTTTAAAAGGTCGTGTACCTAATGGAAATTAACTTTAAAATATTTTTTTCATATTTATTTAAGTCACGGTAATCTGCATGCTAGTGGTTTATTTTATTCTTAATTTACATTCAAATTAAGAAAACAAGATTGAATGATATAAATGAAATAGGCTTTGTGTCAATACTCTATGGCATATAAAAAACAATATCTACTAATTTATTAGTTCCCGCCATTTTTACAAGAATAAGTTATGTTTCACACTTTGTGCATCGTAAGCTATGCGTCATATTATAAAGCGGTTTCTAACTATATAGGTACATTTCAAACCAATTTGAAATGTACTAATTGGTTTTTAATTTGCTTTTTTTAGTTAAAAATTTAAATAAATCGTGTATACTGTAAAAGGCAACGTTATTGTTTCAGTAAGAATACGTCAAACATACTTTTAGTATAAAGGTAATATGTTTTTAATGGCCAGTTACGTGGTTTCTATAATCGAATTAGGCAATTAATTACAAAAAATATAATTTACAACATTATCATTTACCGCTTTCGGGTGGTACTTAAATACAGGAAGAAAGGATAGCATGTATTTTAGAATTGATCTGAAGGTATAGAATTATTCATAACGATTGACTCCAATTTTAGTGTTCTAATATTTAAGAATGATATCAACTAAAATAGTTTTCAGCACCTATCCATCATTAAACTAATTACACATATGTTACATATGCTAGGTTAACGTTTGTCATTTAGTGACTGTTGTGAACAGTTTGCTATTTCTGTAAAATGACTATTTCCTAGATCTACTATGACTCAACATTTTTGTAGTTCGTTCTATTTACGTATTATTGACTATTATAGCGCCTTTATATAAAGCATTTCTGTAGCGTTTTTTCTTCCGACTTATTTTACGAATGTCTATATTTAAGGCCGTCTTAGTAAGTCGTTTTGAAGCATCATTCTACGAAGTCTAATAGCATTTATCTTGAATCTTACAACAATAATTTACAAAAAGAATTGTCAAATACAACTGCTAGTTTTAGAGATTGGCGCGAAGAAACATACAAGACATTTTTAAGCTTCATTATGTTAATATGGATAAATATTCTTTGGTATCCATGTCTCATGATATCCATATGACTCAAAAAGTCTAATTTTTTAAATAGTGATATAAACATTAACGTCAAGTTGGGTAACTTTGAATAAAACTTGTTTAAGATTTATATTTTTTTTTAATCAAGAGATTTAATATATCACTGAAATGGATTAGTGGAAACGAACGTTTAAATATTCGAAATGTTAAATGTGCACTAGAATTGACCGCTGTTAATAGGTTTTCAAAGATTTAGCGCCTTTTCTGTTAGTGATCACCAAGAAGATAAAAGTGCATGTGGTAGAGATTGGAATAAAATATAGAAAAGGTATATATGTAATTGATTCCAGTTTTAGTTTAAAGGTTTAAACATTAATTATTCAAGTGATTTTTTATCAAATAATTTCGTAATTTCTAAATATTTTTTTTTATTTTCTTGACCAAGAAAGGTAATTTAACATAACAATATGAATTTCCTTTGATTTGGGGTAACTTTGAACAGATTTACAGCACAGGAAGTTGAACATTTCTATGCAGAGAAAGCAAAAGGTTCTCAAAGCCAAGGTAAGGAAACAAACGTAATACCAAAAGAAGCGAGGACGGCCAGCTGGATCAAAAAACATAAACAGACAGGCAGTGTCTGTATCAGAAAATATTGATGGTGAATCAACAAAGAACATTGCGCAGAAAATTAAAGCAGAAATACATGGAGTTAAGATGGCGACAGCAATACCGGAGAATAGACAGAATGTTGAGAACGTAAGACACTTAGAAAATATAGAGAGAAATGAACACATCTTAGAGGAAGATGAGTAGGAAGAAATTAAACAAGCTGTCGGTAACAGTGACTCGGCAGAATAAATGTGTAATGAGCTAAGGATTGAACAGGAGTTTGTTGTGAAGTCAGACGGTATTTTAATAAGCTTTGAAGAAGCAAGAAGCAATTTAGAAATGATAGCGCCAGATGAGAACAAAGAAGGAATGTTTTTCATTTTTAAAGATGAATTTTTTTCCCTGGAGTTCCCTGTTCCTTGAAGATTGAACTATAAATGTTTTAAAAGAAGAATATTTAGGGGGTTGGTACCTGGTATTAAAAAATAGAAAAGTGTGTTATAGAAAAGAAAATATAGTTTCGACACTAAAAACCATCAAATAATTAGAAAGCATGGAAAATTTTTCATTGATGAAGAAAATATTCTGTTTATGGAATGGGGTGAATGATTATCATGTTCAGTATCAATTATCAGTTCAGTGAATAATTTTATGAAAACTTTAATTCTCAATAAACATCGTGAATTTAAATATGCATTGTGTTTTTCTTAAGTTTTTTTTTTCTACCTGTTAAGAGCAAATAGTTGGAGTATGGTATCCCAAGTGAATGACAGGGTTTTGTCTATGACAAG
>DWEC01001510.1:0-13252 GCA_018245735.1 Microceris miodesmiata | reverse complement strand
CAGCGGTAACAATCTCTCGCACAGCGGCTATCCTTCGGATCTGCACGCACGACACCTTCATTGGCTGTCATGTCGCCGAGTACTTTTCTCGAGCGTGACAGTATTGCTTCACACTGCTATACAGCTACATTTTAGTCGTAAACGTGGGCAAAGCCAAAATAATTGCTGTGTTAAGGCACCTCTTATTCATTACTCTTTAGTAAGCAATAGATTTCTTTCGAGGACCACTCCGTGCGTGTTGCAATCGAGGAAATCGAGGGAGCAACGAGCAAAAACCTTGATGCGATTATGAATAGTAATTAATTATACATCGAATACGGTTGACACTGAGAGCCGTTAAATACCTTGATGATTCTCTTCATTAGCGGCGCTGTAAAACTTCAACTAGTTTTTAATGTTTAACGTTCCGTCAAATATTTAAACGGAAGCATAAAATAGTCCAGGAATCTAAAAGTAGTATGGGGTAGAGCTCCATAATAATTTCCTACTTATATAAATACCACGATATCAAATCGCTACACCGGCCATCACTCTCATATTTCAAACATAAAATCGTTAAGGTAAGTTGGTGCGGAGGTCGTAGCACGAGATTAATGTTGGCGGACGTACTAATATCATTTGCCCCCAAAAAGCTAAATCAAATAGATCGATCGATGTAGGTTATCATCGGAAACTGTGTGATCAATATACCAACATTATTTCTACATCCATCGATTAGTCTTGTACTTACCGGTGACGTGGCAGGACCACTCTTAACGTTTTGGTTTTTATTGCTGGCCCCATTACATACACATTATATAAAATGGACAAACGTATGGCATTTCTGGTCGATAACAAGTTCAACGATCATTTTAGAAACTACTGGATGCTGAATGCGGGTATGTTCTGAATATCTGACAAGCTTCTCCCTTCACTGGCTGCAAACCAATTCGCCACTGTGAACCGTCTTCTGTGTTCTTGCACAATGGTTCTGTACCTTGAAGTATTCTCTGCAGGTCTAATGTCGAGGAATGTTTCGTTTGTGTGCTTTAATATTTTCGTTTACATTCTGTCTCTCATAAGGAGATGACAACAGTTTCCTTAAGACAACTCTAATGAGATCGGCAAAGATTAAAAGTCGTAATGGTGTAAATTAAACGTTAACTAGCGATATAACTTTTTAGATCAGTAAAGTGGAAAAACTAAGAAAAAATTGAAGTTATATTTGTGTAAAAATGTAGTAATAAAAACATTTCATCAATGTCTCGTCTTAACGTACAAATATAGTGTACTGACCGTCTCAATATCCACACAAGGAACAAACAAAACGAGCCGACGTTCGTGTAGCTACACATCACAGACGAGTCATCGGAGCCTTCTGCACCTAGGCACCCAACATGTCGCAGCAGTTGGCAGTGGGCCACGTAGCATATTAAGTCTCGCTCCGCTCGATGCCATCAACTCGGGACAACAAAAAGGCTGAGAAGTATTAACGTTGAGGTGCAGATGGAGCTCATGGGATTGGTCTGCGCTCCTGCATGTGTGTCCAGCGCACAGGGCTGCCAGGAGGTGCTGCGGCAGGTTTTATAACCACTGAATGTCATATTAAGTATTATTTTTAACGTTATATGCATTTTGAAAACATATTTGTTTAAACAGTAGCCGTGGAAGTTACGGTGTCTTAATGTAAGGCATGAGTAAGAATACTTACAAAAAGAATTTGTTTATACTTAGTTTTGTACATCTAATCTTCTTACGAGCCCTGCTCAGTTCCTGCAGTGATAACGACAAATTCATCTTCACTCAAAAATATTAATAGGTTCTTTTAATGAACTTGTAAACTGGATTGACCACGCCGTCAGTCGAGTAATTGCAAAGCGCCGGTTCTGACCGAGAGCGCCTGGGCCCAAATCCCGGGTCGGGTACTATTCGGTTTTGCTATCTGAGATTTTTTAGTAGAAATTTCTACTAGTTTCTCGAAGTCTGAATCTGTACCCGGTGTATCACAATAGGCTCACCACCACTTATTCCATGGTGGTACATAGACGTAACTGGTGAAACGTGAGAGTGTACTACACTCCTCTGCCTACCCCTTCGGGGATTAAAGGGGTGATGTCACGCTTTTTACCATACTATATTGTTTTGTAATATGTTTATTTAGGAAATAATGAAATATATTGAAATAGACATTTAATTTACAAGGAGTGATAGAGACATGTAAATATTGTAAAATACAAGATAAATTACGAGACAAAACAGATACGACTGGTGTAAGTCAAGACAAACATCGTGGCATATGACTTTCCAAAACGACTCGTCGTCAACCTGCTCTCGGCGTGTTTACCGAATTAAACGGAGCCAAGGAGAACCAGATAGTATTTATATAATTTTATCGACAAAGGTTCGTTTCACCGGTTGATCTTTATCGCGACGCACATAGAGTGCGAGTTGTCGTGCAGTACGTGCTTGCCAGATGCAAAGTGTGTTTATGACAATGTGTCGGCTTAATAAAATGTGTGATTGCCGGCGACGTAACGCTGTTTTACGAGCTAATTGCGAACGGCCCGCCGTGGAAAGTGCGCGCTGCATCAATGTAGACAAACATGCCGCATTGTTCGAGAACGCGTGCGCGGAGTTTACGGCTTGGCTTGTTTGTTTCAGTCGCGTCGCCATGTTATCTAGTACGCTACTGCATCTAAGGAATGTGTGAGAAATCCCTGCATTCACTTGTTCCTAGAGTTCACCTTAGTGTCAATTGTACAGGTTATGCGCTACGAATTTCTCGCATGCATGAGTCTCGGAGCACTCCGACCTGCTCTGCGTCTCTGCTCACATAGGTAACGTGATGTGCGCATGAGTGGTCAATGGTCCCCGGGGAGCGCTGCACTCTCCTGTTACATTCTACAGCGACTTTGTTAGA
The DNA here is from genome assembly GCA_018245735.1 of Microceris miodesmiata. Taxonomy (NCBI): domain Eukaryota; kingdom Metazoa; phylum Arthropoda; class Insecta; order Lepidoptera; family Hesperiidae; genus Microceris; species Microceris miodesmiata. Next base: position 10,353 of record DWEC01001510.1, on the reverse strand, counting down.
CTGGCTCTTCATAGATCACTTCTATGATATAATTCCCCGCCATTCTGTAGTTGAGTAAGAACTTGACAGAGATTGCTTATTTTTGTGTTCGTTAATTTGGTTAGGTTAGGATACTAAATTTAGAGTCCCATTGATATTAAATCGTACTTTATTTAAGTTTAATAAATAATTAATATTGTCAAATTTACGTATTTAAACACTCGTATATACATACCTGTCTTAATTTACACATGTATCTGCGATCAATGTCCAGTCCAAAATGTAGATCGTATATGATGTTCCGGTGAAAATAGTGTATCAGTCACAGCACATGAACAGTGGATGTGTCTCCGGGAGGCAGCTCGTCGGCACCGGCTCCGCACACCACGTGGGGTTCTCTTTGCGAACACTAGCTGTATCCACTCCTACCAATATCAGTATGAAATAAGTATATTTTTCTCTCTATCTGTCAACGACTGCCTCTTTGGTCCAGTGGTTCTAAGTTTGACTGTTGATCATAAGGTATCGGCTTCGATTCCCGAGTCGGGTACTGTCGGGTTTTTCTATCTTGAAGTTTCTAGCGGCTCAAGGTCTGGCTTTGTGGCCGTTAAATGGCAATACTCTACTCCATATTCTATAGTTAGGACGTAAACGTGTCGATGAAACGTGGGAGTGTATCACACTCCTATACCTACCTCTTCGGGGAGGCGTAATTTTGGGAAGAATTATTATGAAGAATTAGAATATCCCTCTTTTGGGTCTTCTATTATCAAATGTTGAAGAACCGAAAATATGTTATTTTTGATGGTATGTTGTGTCATTGATGAGGCGGTGGTGATAATATGATATACTTACAAAGCTAGATACAGTGAAATGAGACAGTTGTTCCAAGAGCTCGGCAAGTGGGTCAGGGATAGGATAGCGCTCGGCGACGCTCGCTGCACGCAAACTTGTTCCAGTTTGTGTTACTAAAGGTCATCGCGCCTTCGGCCATCTCAGAACTGCGATACATCATGTACTTTAGCTGACCACTTGAAACCGTTGAGCCATCCGTTCAATCTGGAATACTATACTGGCTGCCTTGTTGGTCGAGCAGTTGCAAGCGTGACTGTTGATTGAAAGGACTTGGTTTAAATCCCGTGTCGGTACTGTTTCATTTTTCTTACTTGAATTTTCTGCTCTTTTCTTCCGGCTCGGTGTCTGGATCTATGCCCGATATGTAGCTAACTAGGCTCCACTACCTATTTCATTATGGGATGTAAACGTAACGGGTGAAACGTTAGAGTGTTCTACATCTCTCTGCCTACCCCTTGGGGGATTATAGGTGTGATGTTACGATTTATTTATACTTACTTTATTGTATAAATTACCGCGAAGCTAATCTATATGTTAATACGCAAAGCAAAAACGATGTACCTCTTTTTACGAAAATTGCGCTGACGTAGCAGTATGAAATTTGGCACAATTCTAGTTTATATAGAGGAGTGCAAAATGCCAATATTTAAAAAAAAATTCATAAAAAATACATTAAATCAATAAAAAACATTACACACACTACCATGCATTTGACACACATACTCATATATACTGTTTTGTTTATGGTTAAAGTCTGTGGTCAAATTGAGAAGAGATTAATATTGTTCGTCTCGCTAAAATGTATGTGTAATACGTATTACTAATACCTTAAACTGAATTAAATAAACCATTTGTTATTTACGTTTCCATTGTCAATGTCAGACATGAGACGGATTGTTGTCAATAAGCAGCTTAGAGGAAAGATTTACATAAGCGTAAGCTTTGAAATTAGAACCTACAATGCTGAAACTGATTTTTTTATCATTTACGATCGACTTTCGATCGCTACTGGGCTACTAGTAAAATTATATAGGCGAATTTGAAAAGGTCTCTGGTTCTTTGGTGAGTAGTGTCAACCTACCTGCCTGAGATTTTGGGTTCGATTCTCACCCAGGACAAACATCTGTGCGATGAGCCTAATATTTGTTCTAGGTTTTGGTGTCAACAATCAATATCATTATATAGGTTACATATGAAGATCTACCGATGTAGTTTATCAGTCGCCAGGTTGCTCCAGCACAATCTCGTGTAGTTTGCGATCGGATATCTGTGTGTCCGCTGCTCGTGTGCTTGTTATCATACTAGGACGCATTAGCTGTGACAGTTTGCTCTGTTTGATACTGAGCCCTGATCCGTGGAATATTTGGATAGGGGAAGCTATCTTGTTGACACCATTCCTTGCTATGACTGGCTAGTTGACTAGCTTCCCCATCGCTTGAACACACGCGACCTTCCGATCGCATGTGTTCGTCCGAGTAGCCTGTGTGTGGTAGTACCGTCCGTCCGCGCGCGACCCACGGTAAATACCGCATGTACTGTTTCCAGTCTCACTGCCCACCTGATTATTATTATTTACATTTTGAATTTCGAAAATCATTTTTTTCTACAAACAAGTATTGTTACTTTACATAATACCTTTCGATACCAATGTTCCTTGCAAAAGCTCAGCTTTATCTTCGTCATCTGTTGTGTACGAGTATGAACAACGCAGTAAAAAATTTGCTCTTCAAGGTGGTTGCTGTCACTTATTGAATTAAAATGAACTGTCGCTGTCATGATAGTGAAGCATGATAGATAGCATGAAGTGCACAGAACGAGCAGGAGTGTGAAAAAACATGCGTTTTCACTTTTGGCCGGCGCACCGTTATCAAAATGTGTCGCTAGAACAGGTTTAGTGGCGACGGCCCGCGTCTACCTGGCGGCGATGCGGGCGACTGCACGCTACTCGCATTTGGTGGAACTAGACAGAGCGTCACGCCACTTGCAATAACAATATTAGTGATATAAAGGGTTATAAGGAAGGACTGACTGTCTGATATATTAGGGAATAGGACTGACTCCTAAGATAGGCCTGGAGAGAGCCTGTGTCACGGCAATCCGGCGACTGCTAAATATATGTACATACAAATATGTATATTATTTTGAAGGAAAAATTGAATTGAAAAGTAAAAAAATAGGCAATTTTACTTATCAATTCATTTTTGTGTTAAGACTTGGGTTAAATCCGATCAACGCCCCAGAAGAAACTTGATAGTGTTGAGATAACTGATATCTGTACCTGCGCATTATTATGTGTTATCTTTTAGTACACTATCTGCACATCTATTTTTTATACGGTGAATACTTTAATTTAAAAAAAAATCTCTTTAGACCAATTTATCATTTTTCTATTGGAACATAGGTCTCCTCTCCTTACCAATTGCGGGTTGGCAGATTTCACACGCCTTAGAGAATTTTCAATTGTAAACTCCAAAGTGCGCAGAGTTTCTCGCAATGTTGTCTTTCATTTTAAAACATGCACTTTTGTGAAGTAATGCGCACAATGGGTTTGAACCTAGGACCAGCGGTAAGATATTTGAATTCTTAACCACAAGACTATCACTGCTCTAGAATTTTTTTTTATTAATTTTACTTTTAAAATTCTATAGTTTTTTTCTGGCCCCCTACCTAACGCCACAGAGTCCACGACGCTCCCCCCAGTCCCCCATATGTTAACGCTTGAATAATGATTCTAAATTAAACAAGTCGTATTTTGTGATTAGATTTCTAGACAGCACTTTTAATAAATTGTCTGTCTAAACTCATTTCGTGTCAGACTCGCTCTTAGACTTAGGAGTTGTTTCACGGTGCGCTGTATTTCAGTCTATAGTGTACGTACAACTATCTTGTCGTTAGAAGTAAACGCGTTGACCAAACTTCAGGCCACTCACTCTGTCAACAGGAATGGGTTAAAATTTGAATTACTGAATTTTAAAGTCCATAGTCAAGCTTAATAAGAACCTTTTAAAAAACATGGCACCAATACAACCTACAGAATATTCGGCTTTACAACATTATGCTTTACCAATGGCTAGAAATAACCATAGCCTGGTCAAGCAATGATTATGGGTAAGACACATGTAAATACTCGCTAAAGCCGTAAGAAAAACAAACGACGTGAAAAGACGTTTAGGTTACCACGACACACAGTAACAAGGTGTTTTCCCATACCTGATATAGACGATTGAGTAGGATGCAGGTCTCATCGCGTATCCGATCAGTTCCCAGGGCTGTGCGCGGGCCGTGCACTTTCTCCTACCCTCTGACTGCGACCTCTTGCGTCACCGCTCGCCTGCGCCTGCGCCGTACTGCGAATTACCATAGCGCGCACTTTCGAGCGGCGTGGCTTTGGTGCGCGTTTCGCTCGCTACTTCACGGTGTGCAACATGGGCCATTGCGCACAATGAACACTCATCTATGCTTACGTAATGAACGAATATATCTATATCTACACTTCTACACTGTACATAACATCCCGCCTGTAATCCCGAGCAGGCAGGCAGAGGAGAGAAGAAATCTCGCACGATTCATTCCTTCATTACTTTTACGTACCGCTATGGAATAGGCGGTGAGCCTATTTTCAAATTCTACACTATATGACATAATATTATAACACTGAAACGACGACGACATAAAGCTACATTATGAACTAGTTAAGTAGATAATACTTTATTTTTAACAAAATTATTATTTAATGTTCGTAGGGGGATCCCTACGGATAGTAAATATTTTTTTTTTCCTTGCGGCAAATACCATTATGTAACCCAAGATGGAGAAAATTGTGTATGAAATTCAGCGTTTGGACTACGCAGCGAGACCTATTGTTGATACATTAACATAATGTACACGTTTATGGTACGCATCATTATCCACAACAAAGTCCACGGGACTATATTATGCCTATCTATTATCGTTAAATCACAATAACTGTTTGTTGTTCAAATTAATCAATGAATCTCGGGTGCAATCGAAGGATGATTACATTCGTTTAATGACGACGAATATATATAATATATACATATATGAATTCCTTTTAAATGATTCGAATCGCAGTTCTCAGTTACCTACTCTTATCAGAGATGTTTAAGAACCGTAACATTATAATGTGTATATAATTAAAACCAAAGTAGTTTATCAATTTACCTGAGCGCGCCAAGCGATGTTGCAGCTCACTTCTACTGGGAAATAAACAAGTGATTTCATTAAAGTGGTCTCCGTTATTATTAAACAAATGTAACTACGTTTTTAGTGATATTGTCTTCATATGTAATTTAGATGAGCTTAGACAGCACGTGCTAATTGTGAGAGTCGAACGAGGGTCTCGCCGGGCAGCCATCGCAGGTCCGTGTGGGCGACGCGCGGAACGACACACTTATGGCGCGCTGTTGCTGGCTGTAATTAGCAGCTTTCCAGTGATGCGCGCGGGCCGCACGTGGCGGGCAGTACGGATATTAGATTAGCGCTCTTGCCGGAGACGCCGCTGTGTGCCGGGCAACCCGCCACCTGAGCCTGAGAGAATGAGAACGAGAAAATGCATCGATGCTAAAATTGAGATATCGGTTTTCATATGGCCGGTCGGAGCCGCTTTTATAATTGCTAGGTTCGTGGACGTCGGGAGCGCTGCCGTGCTAGGCAAGTGTTGGGTGTTCCATCACTGCTTATCAACGAGCACATTGGCCGGCCTCTGTAGCGATCCGCCGGCGTCAGGCGTGGATCAGTTTACGCGCACTACGAGCCACTAGATGTATGCGAAGGATTTGAGTCCTATACCTTCAGAGTGGTAAACGAAGCCATCAGCCTATCTCCACCCTCCACCTATCTCCACCTTCTCAACAATAATTAATGAACAGCAATGCGCGTCTGTGTTATTATTCATATATTAGGTAGTTGCCGCACGCAGCCACTGGCGGGACGCGCACACGCTGTTCTGTTGCACGGATCTGCAGCGCGGCGCGCGGCAAGCAGTCGGACACTAATTCATTACACAATTGATCCAAACTGGAACATGAAGTCCAATATTTATTTATTTAAAGATGCCTCGTTTCGCAATGGCCCTCGGTATGGTCCCTTCGCAGGACTAAAGCGCACACACGGCTGCGAAAAGTACACTGGCCGTTGTCGCGACCCGCGAGCTTTTTTCGGTGCGCAATGAGGAGTATTATATTAGCGTAATCCGCGGCGAGGTGATCAGCCGAGGACAGTGCGCGATGGCGCTCATTTAGGGGGAGCCTATGTTCAACTATGGACTGAGATAGGCTGTTGTAGTTGTAACGATGATAGTTGCGTGAGCGCGGTGGTGGCAGGCGCTCGGCTCGGAGCCGCCGAATGTTGTTGTGCAGTGATTCATGTACATGACTGATAAATATATTTCGAGTGGTAGTTGAATGAGACAAGCTGAGGACGAGGAGCGCGCGGGGGGGAGCTATTTCTGAGCGCAGTGCAGCCGCTCACGGCCGCTGCACGCCCGCACTCCTCCGAGCGCTTAAACGTCCAATATAAACAGCGAGAAGGGTCGCTGTCTCTTTCGCGACAGAGTTGTGCGCTGAGTCACAGCCGCCTGCGTCACGTCCACCGGCGCCGACAGAACATATGTCAAAAAGTTGCTGGAGAACAAAGAGCAATGTCAAAATGAATCGTATTTGCACAAACATATGTAGAGCCCGCCAGCTTAACGTGTGTATGCGCTTAAATTGATTCTCGTTATCATATCGCGACTGATAACGGCACCGTAAGTGAAGAAAAATGTTCCGTTATCTTTACTTCCGGTTTTTTGCTGATAAGTGAAGTGCGAGAATGTGATCGATGGACACCGATATGTTTAGAGCCAGCGAGAGGGGCCCGCGGGGCGTTCGTCTACAATAGTTCTGGACTTCTGTTGCACTCAGGGCTAATGTTATATGATCTTAATGCTATGTGGAATTACGCGTACCGTACAGTTTTTTGTCATTGTCTTTTAAATATTCGATTATTTTTTATCAGACGCGCGCCGTTTGAATTAATTATGTATTATTAGGTACGTACGTAGAACTACAACCAAGGTCCGTTCTGCCCGCGACTACGCGTCTGCTGCTAGCGGCCGCGGGTAAATATTACTCATACTCGTTTGCATCCTCTCCTGTGTCAGTAGTCTGTCTGTCACAGTAGGTGCATACATGAAAACCATAAAATCCAGATAAGCGCTAATTGAATACCACGTGCTGTAGTTGAGGAATATTTGTCAATGTTTAAAGCACAGGCTAAACAAGTAGACGAGAGTAGTCGGCCACCGCAGTATGGATGGGACGTGTCGCCCGCGCCGCGCTCGGCTCGTCGTGCGGTCATTAACGTCACCCGGAGACACTCATCGAGATTAGATTACAAATGTTTACTAACAAATAAGTGGCACGCGGCCATCGGCGTCGCAATGCATTTAAGAAATCGCTAAACAAGATTCGCTACAGTTGTAAGTGATGTGCGCATCGACCGCAGCCGGCAGCCGCCCTGTGCACTTTGGGCCGGCGGGCGATAGACGAGCGGCCGTCACGGACCGTAGGACGAGCTCGTCGCCGTGGGCAAAGTGAGGAAAGTTGACATCCTCAGGGGTACGAGAAGACAAGGTGGCTTAGAAGCATTCTCGAATAATATTTGTCTTAAAAACCCTCTTTGACATTTTCTTAATGTTTCTTCGGTCGTGTGTATTGTAAGGGCATGTTGTGCTTTTTTATAGTCGGTTTGGTAATTAAGTGCATTAATTACACTAGGTTCAATTCCTTAGTCCGTGTCTCCTACCTTCGAATAAATCCATGCGTTACGCTTCCTTTCCTCGTCACAAGTATGCAGGGTCGTCGCGATGGAGTTCTTAGAAATCACATTGCTTCTAAATACTGCAGGTATTTAATAGCTCTTAACTTCTGTAATAGGTTTTCATCAGCGTTCATTATCTTCGTCGCGATCATTATCACCGAATAATTTACCATTCCACTGCCACACGGGGGTGTCTGCTCATAACGAGGATATCTAAGGCCGCACACGTCTTAGTGAACGTAAGGGTAATCTTAGAGGTGCAGAGATTTTCCAACGTAGTTTTCTTTCACCGTCGTAACGTGTGATATTAAACGTTACCGACCGCACACAATTTTATAAAGTCAGCGGTGCGGGCTGGCATTTGACCCCAGAGTCACACACACCCGCCGACTGCTTACATGCTCGTGTACTGGATATTGTGTAAGCTGCGTGTTGCGTGCGAGGGGTGCGGGCTCTGTGACACTTGGTTCCCGTGTCTTGTCGGTGTATACACGTTGCTCTGCGGCGCTAGCACGGCCCGAGCCCGACCACACGCCAGCGGCCGCGTTCTTGTAACAGCACAAGTGTAAGCTCAGTGAGCAGCACTCGGGGCATCATCATTGACGTGTGTTTGTTTTGTGACAGGAAATGCGCACACCAGACGACTGTCCGCGGCGCGCCTGACGCCTCGCCGCCGAGCGCACCCGTGAGTACACTACCCGCACTGTCCGCACTAGCCGCACTATCTACAGAACGTGGGCAATTTGTTGCAAATTACATTCCGTTTTATACTAATTTTGCTTGTACCAAAGATTCTTAATGCTATTAAATTGTACTAAGCACATATCCGAAGGGAATCTAAGTATGAATTTACATAAAAGCCAGTGTTCGCGAGAATCGTCTAGCAGAACGCGCGCGTCGTGCGCTTCTGGTATGCGGGAGGGGACGATGCGGTTGAACGACCTCCCTTTAATCCTTCCATTAACTGGTAATTTTACACACACGTTAATTGGAAAACATGAGATAATTGAACAACACGAATTGATTGAACTTAATTGTTGGCAAGGAGGAATCGCTATGTTGAACCTTCAGAGTGAGATTAATAGTCTACGTCTCTACGATGTATCTATTACTTGTAGCGCTGATCCACTGGCGAGCCCATGTAGGTACTAAGTAGTTTGTTAGGTTGAATGTACACTCCACTAGATTCGACTTTTTTTGCTGAGCCATTAGCGGGCCGTTTTGATAAATGTCGCTTATATAATTATATTAACCGTGCGAGAGAAAGAGAATCCTTTCATAGAATGCCCAACTCATAAGTGTGCCGCAACACTGCGCACAGCGGGTGCGTCGCCCGGCGTTTGCTGCCACTCGGCGCCGGCTGCTGCATCAAAAGTGCAGATTTATTGCTTGTAATTATACTATAATTACAGTTACCCGCTGAGAGCAGTATAGCGCAGCCTAAATAAACACAGCTAAATGTCCTGGTCACCGACGGGCAGCAGCGTCGGCGGTGCGAAAAGCTGTGCCCTGCGATCTCCAACCCGCATACCCAGGGTGGAGACTACGGGCATAAACCCCCCTTTTGGGGAGGCCTATGTCAAGCAGTGGACTGAGATAGGCTGAAGATGAGAAGATGAGCTTGTCGTCTCCTGTAGCTAATGTAAGCAAATCTCTCCAGGATGGGCACATCGTTCAGAAATGAAGCATACGATCGAGAAGATAATTATACTGACGGCAGTCGTTACTCGAGCATCGTAAATTTTTAAATTATTATTTTTTTTAATTCGGTACATCGTGTAAAAAAATTCTCGATTTACGATAATGGGTATACACCCTCACGTATCCGTCGAACCGTGGCTTCAGCGGTTAATCAATGAGACAAGCACATTTGTTTTATCTTAATACATGAGTATAGTTTATACATACGAGTACTTGTATATTTGTTAACCGCCTGGGTTACAGCCGAGGCTCCGCCTAGTTTGGGATTGACTGATATGGTGATCTCAAGATATTCATGTCTGTTTATTATTTGAAGCGGACGGATTTCCACATATTCGTTTATGCAGAAACAACTGAGGTTATCTGTAAGACCTTAACCTTCGACACTTAATCTTCACATTTATTTATCCGAAAAAAGTCGTATAACTGCGTGCGTCGACGACGCTGTGCCCCCCACACCAACTCGTCCGCACCTATTTATCTGTCTTTGAGAACGTCTGCAAAACTAACCATTAACATTGACACGCTAAAAACAAAACGGCAGTACATTTCAAATAAAAATCATCATCATTGTGCGTTGCGTCCACATACCGAAATAAATATACATATTTAGCGGAACAGAAGAACTGCGCGATTTTAAAGTCATAGTGTCGCCGAGCCACTGTAGGGGACTGCAATCTGGTAATACCTTTTATTTTTTAGCTTTAAGTAGATTATCTCCATCATTACTGTTTCTTTACCGTAAAACCGTTTAACTGAATTGTTTTTACTAATTTTGTTTATTAATATGTCATCGTATCTTGCATTACGACTAGGAACCTTGCCGTCAGCGAGCAGTGAGCCGGCCTGTATCTGTACGACAAGGTTAAACTGATTATTATATACTATGTAAAAACAAAAGAACTGCCCAAAAACAAAAAAAACAAGTATTACGATATATAAAATGTTATCTGAGTGATGTATGATGCACTTTGTACTGTTTTATGAGATAAGAAC
>DWEC01001509.1:0-13253 GCA_018245735.1 Microceris miodesmiata | reverse complement strand
TTGGATGGGTGATTGTGACGAGTATGTGACGTTGGTGTGTAAGATGTTGTATGATTGGTTCAGTATATGGCTCGATACATATTTCAAATGATGTGCGTTGACGGTGGTGGAAATCGGCGTCAACAAATGTACTACTACTTAATGTAATGTACTGGATCACGTGTGTTTTGGCCTGACTATTTTCGAAACTATATGAGGTCCTTCATCATGAGCTCCCGCCGATCGCAGCGAGGTCGCGGCGGAGACTATTCTTACATTCTAAAAAGCATCGTGAGTTAAGGCGATACGTATATAGGTAATTATATTTTTGTTTATTTTTTAACAGAAATAATATGCTGTCCATATCTCTTCTAGGCTGTTACCTCATTCGTCTGTACTATCTTGGCGCGTGGAGATGCGTGTGGGTCAACGACCAGGTACCAGTAGATGCCACTGATGCCCCGTTGCTGCCGTTTTCGCCGCTGCTAAGCGGCACACTCTCCAAGGCTACCGTGAAACAGGCCCCGCCAACGGTGACCTCACCAGTTGTGCACCTCTGGCCGTTACTTCTATGTAAGGTAACGTATGAATAAAGAAAAATGTATTTCTCTTAATCACATACTCGTATATTTCATGCTTGATCGGTAACGAATGCCCTTAATCAGTCAGCTCGCCCTTTGTAAAAGCTAGGTATATATGAAACAATGAAGAATACATTAATAAATAATAATAATAAAGTGAGTTGCATCATGTATGTCGTCACGATCTTAAAGCGGATGTGAGAATTTAGTTTTTTCTTATCGAGCACGTGGGCGCTCTATTTTGTGCCAACTTGGCGACACTGATAAATAGATTTTGTCTATATTCAACTATATCTATTGTTAACAAACAATGCATCCGAACCCAATTATATGTCAAATTAAATCCCCAATTTATTTTCAACAGACCCAAATGTTATTGGATTTCCGCGAACTATGTCTCAATGCCGCGATTTATGGCATATAGCTTAAAAGCCATGGCGTTTCCTGGATACATATTAAAAGTTAGTAGTTGGTTTGACTAAAAAGTTGACGTAATGGTCGCTTAAAATGCAATAGCAGTGAAAAACGATGGCATCATAAATGAATGAATGCGTCAATGAAGCAGTGAGTGAGCAACTGATTATATGGATGGGTGAATGAACGATTGAGTGATTGAGCGAATGAACGAATAATAGAATAATGAATAAATTAAGCTTCTTCAACGGTTACAGTATAGGACAATACATAAGTTAAAAGTAAGTTTTGAATCAACGACCATTGGACATCGCAGTTTGGTTCAGTGTATTAAGTAGATCATGTGTGTTGCCATGGCAACGGCGGAATATGGTCGCCACAAGAACGAAACATTTTTAGTTGTTACAGAGTCGCGAGTACAACCCTAGTCGCGCATTAACAGTCAGCACAAGTCGCCCTTTACAGGGCTAAAACTTGTAACGAAGTACTCCAACGCTTATAAACAAGGCTTAAGTATAGCGTCCTGTCCTTCAGTCTATAAACAACCACCTCAAAGCTATTTGTACTGGAAGAGCCTTTTTTTTAATTTTTTTTTTGGCATATAGAGTTATATTCCAGTATTTCATTTGAATAGTAACGGATTATATATTCGGTATTAACGGCTTTTCGATTCACCTTAACGAAGGACCTCTGCGAGTTTGAAAAATATTCGAAGCGCAGAAAATATCTCAAAATAAATTAAACAAAGCAAAACATAAAATGGACGTTAATATACAGAAAACGATATGAGAACCATCAGTATCCTGTCATTTTCCTATTTGATGTGGGGTCGCAATGTAATATGTTTATTAATTCAATTCCGCCCTTTGACGTCTGTCATGTTAAGTATCGTTTGTGATCCTAGATGGCGTTCATGACTACTGAGGGCAAATTGTCATGTTTATTTCCACGCTTCGATGCTTGCAACGGTCACATACTTCGCTATTAGGGAATGATAATCAGAGGTACATATTTAGTGGCGATAAAAAATATCTGGGTAAAAATTACACAGGTTTTTGACTCCTGCGTTTGTATTTAAATGTAACGAACGATATGATGAATGAATGACAAATAGCATAAATGAATGACGGAATGATTTAATGAATGGAACTTAATTGTGTATGGAAGGAAATGAAATTACTTAGTACAGATCTAGAGAGACACATCTACGATGGAGAACAGTCACCCAAAAAACTCAGAGGGTCAGTCTTTTCAATGTTTTGCTTAATTTCAAGATATGTTTTGTTCTATAAACAATTATCAACTCACCAAGCTCTTTTGTTGCAGTTAATCTTAAAGTCTTCATAGACTGATTATTGATATAATTGATATCCATTACGGAATTTGGATCCTCCTCCCCTCCTTCCCAGCGCCGCACTTGGGCAGTACCATATGAAAACTTCGTATCTCTTTTTCATATTGTTATAGTGACTACATACGTTTTCTTCAGTGTCCATAATAATCAATCAGAATATTATTACGGCCATGTTTTCGTTCATAACAAAACGCCTGACAAAAAGCATATAGCAATCGCGAGTAATTGCGCAGAATGGCCTCGATAAAGGAACGTATAGATGCCGTAACTCGAAAGAGCCTTGAGTTGAGTGTTGAGTATCAAAGATCGTTCGTTTATTTTATTACATATATCGTGGACACTTTTATTTGCCTACCAATATATATGCTGGCGTAAAAAATTACCTCGTTTTCTGGCAGCGACATATCTACTGCCGATTCTTCTCTCCAGCAATATATTGCTTCGCCTACCCTATATTCCCTAATGGTGTTAGAAAAATATCGCCCTAGGGAGGCTTTTGTCCCGTAGCATTATTTACAGAGTTCAACCAGTGCTGTATTTTTTCTGTTTGTTGGCCGAATCAATGAATGTAACGAACATGTAGCCTGTTTCCACCCAGGTAGAAATATTAAGCGCCATTCGAGTCCACTGCGATTGTTTATACAATGTAATTTATAGCTATTACTAATAAATACAATTGTACTCGTATACCTATTATGCATTATCGAAGTATTTATGATTTATGAAGATTTATTAATTTTGTATAAGTTGCATTATGTTTGTAGGCACATAAGAAGAGTTAGTAAAAAACGCTTTATACTTATTGCATTACTCTGCAATTCTATAAAAAACATAGATATAGAAATAAAAGCTGAAACTCGAAATAGATATATAAATTTATAATGCAGACTACAGATGTACGTCTAGAGTGAAATCAAGCCAATAATACTGTAACTAAGCGAAAAGGAAAATTAATTTATAAAAGAAATTTATAAAAGGAAAAGTATTATCGACATTACACTCTAACACAAAACTGTTTGTCCATGGCACTTCCATTAAGCAATAATCAGCTGAGCGCCTGCTGAAACATTCTCGACACGTGAATGTTTAATTGCTAATCACAATGAACAGGCGCTGTTGAAGTTGGCGGCACCCGACATGAATTCGGACGAAGACCTGCACTGTTCCGAAGACGAATTGATGCCCGAGTTTGACATACAGCACGCCCTCACTGGGGGGATGAACTTGACTTATCATATCTTTGGTGAGTCCGCTGCTGGATGATTTATTTGCAGCTTCCTTTTCCATGCCAGTTTTCGCTCCGTTTAATCCCTGGCATACGCTCTTTGGCTTTAGTTGTGCTATTGATTTATTATATTTTGAGCGGAATAATATTTAATATAAATATGGAGTAGCTCGGAATAGGTGCAATTTTTATTTAGAACTATATTTATTTATATGTGTCATTATAACTTTGTAATAGTGAGGCCTTAGTAAAATTATATAGTCCATTGAAATACCTATTGAAGTCCAATGAAATTAAAGTTGCATCTGTGGTCAGTCTTCAAATTAGTAATATGGAGAATGGAAGAAGAATATTTCATATTCCTCAAGACCCCTTTTCCAAAATTAATCCTCCTTCTCCATCACGTGCGGACATACTGCACAGTAATAATGTCTATACTTTGCATATCTATAATACTTGCTGTAACAAATTTAAAATCTTGTTAGCGGGTACATAGAGAGTGATGAATGTGGAAAAAGCATGGCACGTCTGCAAGTAAGACATATGTGACACTCTGCTCTCTGCCCATTCTATGAGGGATAATAATAAAAACTAATACTATAGTAACAGCAATAATAACTTAAAGTAAAATACAGCTGGATAATTCCACCAGCTCGCAAGTAACAAGAAATAAATACGTCTCCTTAAAGTGCATTTATAACTGTCGGTGGCCGGTGAAATAAATTCTGCAACAGCCGCAAACCCACTTTTGCTTATTAGCTGGAGTCAGGCGCTTAACCGAAATAAAACTGGGCGGTCGACCGCAAACCATTAATTTAATATATATAATGTGCGGTTTTTGAACGTGATTTTATTTTTTTCTACTAATATTTCTAATTCTTATTAACACGATTATTATTTTCTGCCTGACAATGTTGGGTATCCATTTTAACGTATATTTTTTTTTGATATTTGACGATAATGATCACTATTACTACTAACCGTTATCAATACCGTTATTGATGATTCGAAATGGCGGCTATTTTAAAATAAATAAAAAGAAGTCAAAGTTTTAGTATTTCGTCGTTTTAGTATTTTGAAATTTAAATACAATATATACGAGTATAATGTAATATTATTATTTGAATATCGATACATATTTAATTAAAACAATATTACAAAATAACGAATTATTGAAAATTGAAAACACATTTTCCCATCGAACAATACCAGATCCGGAAGAATTATGGGAATTGATCAGCAATGAGGTTCAGGTTTTCTCCTGGGATGACGACGACGATACCTTGACCAGTACGATACGCTCGAAAAGTACCAAGAAACCAGCGAACAAAGAAGTGTCCGTTGTTAGGGTAAGGATTTATGTACTGTAAAATACCTATTTCATTTTATTTTAACAGGAAAACATACAGTGAGTATGACTATATTACATAGTACTAAAAGTCTATACACCAATTAAATGTTTTCGCTATTAGTATAATTACGAGTATGTATATGGAGCGTGGACATTACGGGCATAAGCCTCCTTTGGGGGAGGCCTATGTCCAGCAGTGGACAAAGAAAGCATGATGATGATGATGATGATGTGTATAAGCTACTCTATAGCATTTATAATAAGTAGTCAATACCGCCTATAAACACTACTCAATTTTGTTTAATTCTATTACATTCTATTTCCATATATAATTATTCTTTAAATAAAAGTGTACTTGGACCAGATAATTTCTGATTTTATCTTCTCGACTATATCCACTGATCTCCTCATTTTTGCTGTCTCCAGAACCATCAGCTCAATTATAATTCGGTGCATTGTTTTTAATCCGAGGTCCTTCTTCATGTGCTCCCACTGATCGTGATTAGGTCATTATGGAAATTATTATAAAAGTGAACTAAAAATGACCTTATCAACGGTAGTAATAATATTCAGCGCAGTTCGATGGCAACGCTGCTGATCGAAGACACGAAAGGTAAACCGCCATATACGCTGCCGGGGATCACCCCCGGGCATGAGATGAGCCTTCTCATCACCATGGCTAGAGACCTGCCGCTGAAGAAACCACTGCCGGAACCAGGTTAATAACTATCAAAGTCGAGGTCAAATGTAAATTGATATCATAAATTGCCTCGTTGGTCGAGTGGTAGCAAGCGCGACTGCCGATCATGAGGTACTCGTTAACCCCCATGTTCATTAATCCCCATGTTTTATTAACTCAGATTTTGTAATAGTGGTTCGGAGCCTGAATTTGTGCCCGGTGTATGGCAATAGACTCGTTACCTATTTCATTGTGGGACGTAAACGTGACTGATGAAACATGGGAGTGTAGATAATACACTTCTCTGCCTACCCCTACGGGGATTACAGGCGGGATGTTATGTTTATTTTTATATACCACGAATTCCACGTAGATATGTAATTGTCAAAACGCGACAAGTGAACTGTAATGTTCTTGCCCAGCTTTGGTTTAACGCGTCCCGGTGGCGTCATTAGGACTGAAGAACACAATCATCAGAGTATGTAATTGTAACTTTTAAAGTTTTAAGCAGCCCTCAATTGTAATTGCCTGCAGTTGAGTCGTTGGAAAGTTTATTGCGGTAAGTTCTAGAAATAACTTTGTTACATGTGTAACAACTGTTTTAATTGTAAACACCAGCTACATGGTTACGGTTGTGCGGTTTCATTATGAGCACGCCGAAGCAGTCATACTTTGTATTCGTGTTGCAAAATAGTAAAGACGTGTACTAGATTATGCTTCGGTAGTTTTAACATCATTCGTAAAAGTATAATATTTCAATAATAATAATTTAAGAAATGCTGTTTAGCAGCAGGAATATATACCTACAAGGTAATATCCCGGCATTTTGAACCTTCTTGAATCTTCTAGAACCTATTTCTTTCACAAGTGTTTCATTGTATTGTGGCAACTCGTACTAAAATCTAATATAAATACTAAATATTTCTACCGATATAAAGCTTGAAAAGTCTATAAATTTGATTGTACAAATGACATCTCTGTTTAAAATAGGAGTGAAACATAAATAATCGTGGTACTGGTTACTTATCATCAGGTGATGAGCACGTCGGATTGATAAATCAATCATCAAAAACTCGCAGATGTTCCTCAGTGGAAGCGTTATCGCTGGGTGGACTGGGCGCGGCAACACGGCCTGTACGAGGCCTACGATTGTCCCAGGACGAGGTTCCTCAAAGTCAACGGGCTGCTGAAACTGTCCCATGCACCGCATTTGCTGGACGTTCAGAGCACTGAATCTGTAAGACTGTTCTCTCGATAACGCTTTGCACAAAATTAATACAATTTTGATCAACGCGAAACCTATAACCTACTCGTATATTATGACCGTTACTTCGAAACTTGGTTTATCATCAACGGTCTCATACCACTGTTAGACATAGAACTCTCGCAAGAGACGTTTTTTTTCAATGTTCACGATCGCAGAGTACAGCTTCTCGTTTACGGTTGTACCGGTCTACGGCGTAGCCCATAAATCATGTCTAGTGGGGCTGCGCTACACCGCAATTAGCCGGCCACTAGTTAAGTTACAGACTGTTAAATATTAATATGTATTTGAATTAAAATCTAGAATGTTCTTTTGTAGGAACATTGTAAGCAACAAAATAGCAAGAACAATAAATTACTAATTGTTGACATGTGTATCAGTAATAATCAATGTATATTTTTCAGATAACATATCAATTCCGAGTGGAACATGACAAATCAATTCCACCGGTAAATACCTTTTTTGTTATTCTTTTTTTTCATCTCATTCTACGACTTGACCGGCCTGTTGCAATGGTGCAGTGGTTCGTGAACCCTATTGCACCGGGTGGCACGGGTTCGATTCCCATCCAAAACGAATATTTTTGTGCGATGAGCACAAGTATTTGTGTATCTGGATGTAATAATATCTATGATATAATTGTATGTATATAACTTAAGCTCTCTTGACGCTTACTTGACCAAGATATTATAATATAATAATTACTATTATATACAATAAAAATAAACGTGCCATAATCTTCAAGGAAAAAATATTATCCTAAACTTGTAGTCTTACATTTCCATCTCTTGTTTTATCTTTCGAGTCAATTAGAGTATTATAATTAAACGAAATATTTTTCTTTGTGGAGCTATTCTAATAAAAAAGTAAATTGATGATTTCGATTTCATTTTTCAGTATAATATACAATTGCTTGTATGTATTTTCATTGTTTGAGGCGAAAAAAGCAGGCAAGGACCTGAACCGTTCGACGATGGCGACCTCAATGGTGGCGCAGCAGGCGAAGGAGGATCTTCGAGAATGGTTGCAGTACGATGCGGTAATAATAATGTGCCATGAGGAGCACATTCATCTAATTATATCTAAAAATATTTTATATTCTTTGACAATGAAGTTCGTATTGTCTAAAATGCTTCATATACATCCAATTTTCAAAAAAAACAACATAACCATTCTTCCAAGCGCAAAGATTTCATTGGGAACACATTTAATGTCAAAATATATCCCAAAATGACGGTTACTTCTTACCATCAGACAGGCGAATCAGAATGAATGTATCTATCCTGATGCATTGGTAGCATACATTATAAATTGAGTTATTTACAGGATAATTTTAAGTATGGTCATTCTGTTAATATGTTAGATGTGATTCTTCTATTTGCAGTAAATATAACTAAAACTAAGCCATTGTAATATCTTTCATTTTAAATGCAACAGTAGCATTGACGTCGTTTTAATTTCATCTATTTCATCTCTTCCATTTGATTATAATGATTTCCACGCAGTTCCGGGCTGATTCCGAACTATAAGATGTGAATGACTTCCGCGAGGAAGGGCGTTTTAATTTTTTATTTCATTAAAGGTATCCTTCGTTATTTATATATTTTCACCAGATTCGTGAATTGATAAAGAAGATCAATATACTCTACTATCCATCGATGTACCAATACACAACAGCTGCCAACAATCCACCAGTGAGAGTTACGAAAGCAGCCGTGAACAAGGCACTGGATATAACGGCTCCAAAATTTTCCCCATTATACCTTCAAATAGACGGACCAGAGAAAAACATTCTGAGAATATCTCTAAGTATGCTCCACCCGAGGGTTTTGTTTAACAGCGGAGTGCCTGTCGTAGATCATATAGAACCTGCATATCTGGTTTTGGAATTATTCGAATGGTTTGTCGATTGCGAACTCCCAACGGCTAAAGGATTTGTTAGCACCAGGGGTTACGACACTGTCGAAATGTCATTCAAGCCTGGGAGACATATTTGCAGGTGAATCCCCTTAGTAGTTCAGCCTATTGCACGAACACTTGGTCTGATATACATATATTATACGAGTATTTCACAGCGGTATTGCTTACCAACTTTTCGTGGAAATGAATTTTACATGTAAATATACGAACAGACAAGTGTTTCTTAGCAGACAAGTGTTTCTTCTTCAATATTAGTAATGATTAGATGAGTTCAATAGGACCAATTGTTGCAACACGCCTAGAAAGAGATATTACATAACCAGCAATAGAATTAACTTTAAGTTACTGTTCATGATTGAACTGTAATTTAACAAAACGTGCGCTGGTGCACACGCTGGGCTTGGCTCCCTAATCACTAATGCTTCACGACAATAAACTCTTATACTCTTCAAAGGTATTTACTTCGTTTGGAAATACATGCAAGTACTTTTATTTTAGACTTTGGGTTCACTCCAGAATGAATTGGCAAGTGTCTCTGCTCAGTGAATCCAGCTTGCTTTTGGGCCCAAGAGATGTAATCCAGTGTGCTGCAGTAAGAGAGTGCCCATGGGCTTCAAGGTTTCTTTCTAATCTCGGAATTGCATTTAGCAATTGGATTCGTATCACTAAATCAAGCACGAATATGGGGCCTACGGACAAGGATTTTTACAAGTATTCTTAAATATTTATTACATTATATCGCTAGGTCCTTTCCGGAGTATTCTTATATATCTCAATTTAGTTAGTATCTTATACATCAATTGTATATCTTAAGTTCATAAATAAAAATCATAATTTTATATTACAAAGCTGAAAAAGGATAGTACCTACTCGTATGTCTCTAATAAGGAACAGCATAGCAAATGTTTTAAGGGCATGTTACTCTTCCAGGATATAAATTTGATTTTTTTTTGTATTCTTCATAGATCGTACCAACCAGATTTAGAATGGAATGTTGATGAAGTTGGTTACAAAAAAGCGTTACTTCACTGGATGTTTAGACAAGCCCTTCAAAAAATGTTGATGAAGAAATTAACACCGCAAGATCTTCGTATCGTGTGCCCTGCCTTAAGGAAATACTTCTGCGATCCAGACTTTGGATTTCCAGATAAGCCGCGACCTCCCAAATCGTTGAGAGACATCGCTGCACTTGATATATGCGATTGTGTCATGCCGGAGACTGAAGAAGTTGAAATATTCGGTGAACAGCCAGAAGAACAAGTAAGAATTTAACTGTCATGTGCAAATCAGTACAGTGTTAGGGTACTCGTAAGGGACCAGCTTTTGGCAATTTCTAGCCGCAAACGCATTAAATTTGCAATCACACTCCATTCCTAATATTTGTTTTTACTTGTAATAGTTGTTTTTACTCTATGACCATTCCTTATTAATAACTAATCACAGAGTGCAGAGGAGAAGCCACTTGTAAGTCCGTCAGTAATGGATCAACTGTTAAGTTCACCAGTTCTTCCAAACGTATCCAAAGTCTGTGAGTTAGCCACCGAAGAGTTGCCGTGTGGAATATTGAGAAAAGAAAGAGAAAAGATGATAGAACGGCATGAGGCAGCAACAGTCATTCAAGCTCATTGGAGAGGAACCTGGGCGAGGAAATGCCTCATGAGCTCCGCATCTTTTACACCAGAAGTTTTAAAATTGGTTAGTGGTTGACTGATAATACTAAGCACGAAGGACTTTATCTATATGCAGTGCAGAATATACAGAATTTCAGAAGGTGTTGTTTCTTGAAATAATTGGTCTTATTGAACCATTGTTCTAATGGTTAGCAACTTTAATTACTGAGCTAGAGTTTGTGGGTTTGATTCCGACCGAGGACACATTCATTTGAGCCAGTATTTCGAATATCGTAAGTAATTCGCAGCGGCTAAACTGCTCTGCAATGAATGTATGGTAACTGACGAAATGTTTGGTAATAATCTTTTTGTAGATAATGGAAAACGCCTTTGGCAACATGGAAGCTTTGTCAACATTGATGAATGAATTTTTTGAAATGTATCCAAGCACGAAGCGAGCCTATTCTTTGTCTTCGGCTTTAACTGGACTCTATGGAATGCAGCAGCACAGTGGCATCACGTCTATCACACCCAAGTGCAAATGGATTCCGTTTTTCCAAGGAGTATTTCATTGTCACGCACCCGTCAAGGTCCATTTGGATATAACAAGCTCGAAAGCGCATAGCACTTTGGCCGTGTATAACAACGACACTGGCGAGAAAATGCCACAAACTTACAACGCCCATGTCACTTTTGAATTTAAGCCGAATTTTCTTGGGTATGAAACTGAATGTCGTTATTGCAACTTGTATTTATTTCTTATCTGGTAAAATTTTAATCTCTCTTCTATAAGGTTCTGTAATTGTCGTTATTATTGCGATTTGTATTTGCAGAATTTATTTGTTGTCTGTTAAGACTTCATTATCTATGTCATAAATGTTTTTAATATTTTATTTCATGGCGAATTTCTTTGGTCATTTCATTAGATTGTCAGAACCTATTAACTTCTACTTCTATGGAAATTTTTGTAGTTACACTGTCATGGGTCACGCTTCTCTAAATGAAGCTGCCGGCACCAATACCGAATCCCATTGGCAATTGACCGTGCTTTCGTCTATCGCCCATGTTTTTCACGTTTGCGATAACGATACAGACGGGTGCAAGGAGGTTTTATTACCGCATGCGAACAAACTCCACATCGACGAGATTTTTATCCCGAACAGGAGAAATATACTCGGTGGAATAGACGTATCTGTGAACAAGCACGATGTAATGAGTTTTAGGGCCGCTGCCACTTCGCCAGAGGTTCGTATTTTAGAAATAGGACTTTTGTTTATATAATATTGATTTCTCCATACAATGTCATATTACTAATTGTTAGTATACAAATTTAGTTGGAGATGGAAGCAGTTCTCTTCACGACCACAGCTCATGGTACATTGGAGGAAGTCGACAGATGCTCTGGTCAGGGCGAGCTATACTGGCCTTACATCAGACTGAAACCAATGCGGATGACATCACTGTCACCTCTAAAGAAACCGTCAATGTCCCATGCGAACTTGGGGGCGGTAATATTTTTTAAAACGATTTTATTCCTCGTTGTACATTTACCAATTGACCAAAAGTATTGTTGTTGAATAGCAGTGATAGCCAAGTGGTTTTAAAATATGCTTCTCACTCCAAGGTTCTCGGGGTTCGAATTTTAATAGACGAACATGCATGTGGAATTTGATAAATGTGTGAAATATAACAGGTCAGGCCTGATCAAGCTTTTGAAAAATTAAATTATATTGACAAAAACATTCGCGATAAAAAATGTATGTTAATAAATAATCACAAATTGTTCTAAGATTAAATAAAATATATGTTAGTACTGAGTTCATTTGTTAACATTTATGCATTTCACTATTTCCTACGGCTTGCTGGAAATACTCACATGAAACACAGAACGTACAGTTCACAATTTCACTGAAATAATTTATTAGATTATAATTTTATTTCAGCGAGCGCATGTAGGAAGTTAGAGCCAACTGCCGCGGAGCCTTTATATCAAATAGCACTCACGTAAATGAAATGAAACTAAAATTTCGGTTCACAAACATATGTGTATGTTATAACATTGCATCCCCTGTCGTCTATGCGGTTCTGGGGCTGCGCGAAAACACACGAAGTGTTGTTTTGAGCGAAAATATGGCAAATCTCATGACTTTACAGCGCTTCTGCAGTATTAATACGGTGCTATATATGATTTTTCTGCCGTGTCGCCATATGAAAATATATGCCCGTGTCTTTATGATAGTGAGTTTTTATGTCTACTTAAACTTCTGCTTGAGCATGTAGAGTTCGGACAGGATAATTCAAAAAGGGAATATTGATAAAAATTGTTCTTATTTTCATAAAATCGTCATTATCATTGATCCCTTATTCCTCTCACTATCGGATAAGGGGCTCTAATCAGAAAGAGTAACGTTAAACTACGGTATGCTACGCCGACTCTAAGTAGATAGAATTCACACGTGCACAACTCTATGGACAACTCTAAGGCGTGTGAGTTTTATCCATCTAAACATTTAATAGTCAGGCTTGCTTTTTGGGATTTGAACCTCATATCGCTCGATTTAAAAGATGAAATCTTAATCACGAAGCTATCACTGATATTAAAAAGATCCAAAACATTCATATTGTTATTATTATAAAGAAATAGTTGCATCCGGCGCGCGTTGCTACGCCAACAACTAAAATAAATTAATATCATACTCGTTTCCCCTGTGTAAAAATACATGGTCATACTGATTTTCATTACAATCGGTTGAACGGGGCAGAAGATGCTCCTCTGCACCGCCACCGGTGGCGAGTGGTATCAATGAACATATTATACAAACCTTCTCCGTGGAAAAATACATATATATACCAATTTTCATAATAATCGGTACAGT
>DWEC01001508.1:0-13254 GCA_018245735.1 Microceris miodesmiata | reverse complement strand
ATTAATTCCAGATATCAAGGTGAATTCTGTACATCCCGGTTTTGTGGCCACAGACATGTCATCCCACGAAGGTCCGTTGACAATAGATGAAGGTGCTGTTGCTCCTCTGTTCTTGGCACTTGATGCTCCAGATTCAATTAAAGGACAGTATGTGTGGTATGACAAGAAAATTGTCAGCTGGGATGGAGAGAAACCTGTAGAGGATCACTGAAAAGTTTTGTGCAGATCATGATTTATAGAGTGTAACATTCAAGTCATTCACATTTTAAATATTCGTATCTATAAATATGTACAAATCGCACATTTAAAATGAGAGAAAGTTAAAATGCTGTCAAGTATTGTATTTTCTAAAGCTCTTTTGTTGTGTTCATTAACCACCTTATCAATTGTGATACCATGTTAACACACTTTTATGTACATACATGCATCAACACGCTAAGAAGAAGAAGATATACATACTGTGAATAAACTAAATTGACACTCAATTGTGATAAATCTGTAAATTTTTAATTGTTAAATTATGATTTGATTGTTGTAGATTAAGTGGACAAGGGCAGGATATTACATTTTTGATGCTTCTATTATGTTATACCAGATAATAAACAGATTACAGCATTTCAGTGAAGATAATTAGGGTACTTAAAACAGAACTTGTAGGTACACAAGAACCATCTATAATTTTTATAGGAATTTTTTGGCTTTTTTTGGCTCATTTTTGGCATATTTGTGAGACCTCTGCCCTGGTCACCAACGATCAACACTAAATCCCGCATTTGAGAATTAAATAGCTATATATTCATAGCGCGTTATAACGTTACGTTATTTTTAAAACGCCTATTATTTTTAACGTTCTAATATATTAGTTTGATATATTAAACTGATTTTTAACTGTCTCACTTTATCGATACCCACTCTCATAATGCTAATATAGTATAATGATATCGGTTCTGTTCGGTTTGTAAATGTATCCAATAAATGGATATGGATGATTGTTTTTATTAATTAATTAACAAGAGGATTAAAATGAAAATTCGCGATGTAAAATCTTCATATAAAATTAAATGTTTTGGTTCAAATGTTTTTTTAGATTAAATATGATAGTTTTAAACGATAGGATCTTTTTACAATAATTGCTTTCCGCTTTTTTCGAAAGTTCGTCCGCCACAGAAAAATAGTTCCACATTTGTCGTTTTGGCGACATATAAACTATTTACATAAAACACTTAACAAAACTTATAAACAATGAACTATAACTAACTATATTTACAAACAATGCTTCAGAACTAATAATAATCGAACTCTTCTTCAGTACGTCACACTACTTCGAACGAAATTCGTCATGACCGCACTCGTTATAAGTTATAACGACACTGAATAAATATTCTAAAGAATAAATATTAAATAATAAATATATAACCGGCGTCATTAGTCGCCCAAATATAATAGTTTGCCTATTATTTTTCAGTACAGGACACTGCGGGATCATTAAATAGAGTTCTTACGCCGTCGACTTAGAGTAAAATTTGGCTTGGGAGAAAACCAAAGAAAGTATAATACGGCAATATTGAAATTGATGCGTTACGCGTTCCGTGTGTGTCCGGTGTAGTCAATATAACGATTTATTCAAAGATTATATAATCTTTGAATAAAATAACGCTTACGACTTTGGTTAAATAATAGATTGATACGTTATTTATAAATAATAGGTTATTTATTACGCTATATAATATATCGAACACGCTTACTGGAATCCCCAACCATATAGTATGTTATAATATACCATTACGCTAGGTCTCTTATTGGATAGGCCAGAAATCATCGATTGTCAAATATTTCTATCCTTATAGACATGACCTACTGTGAACATATTATATACATCTCTTCATATACGCATTACGATCACGCAGCCTTCTAACCCCCATTAGCCAGTATCTTCCCTAGACAGTGCTTATTCACTCTTGCCTTCGATAGTTCATTCTTAACTTGTAAATGTGATCATTATGAAATTATACAATGTTATTGCACTGTCATTGTAAAGTTACGTCACAGAAATAGCGAGTGACGTAATCGCGATAAGTCGCCTCAAATGAAAATCGATGACTTCGAAATTTCGAGGTCAAATGATTAACTGCATATTAATTGCGTATTATATTATCGTTGCAAGACTTAATTTTACAAATACAAGATATGGTTTTCACTGAATTGGGTATTTAATTTAGTATTCAAGTAATTTCTTAATCTGGTAACACCAATGACAAGTAAATTATCGAAATAGAAATACAGATATCGTGGTTATTTGGTTGATATAATATTATAATATAATAAAAGTTTCGTAAGAAAATATGTTTACACTTGGAAAGGTGGGAAAAATTCCATTACGTTAATGTTATTGGGAGGTTAAAAAACATGGTCAACGACCGCGTACGTCGCGCGCGGCGCTACGCAGTGCCTCGGCTTCCTGTTTACACAATACATATTAAGCGATAATATTATATTGGATTTCGCCATTCATTCATTCATCAATTCGGTTTACTACGCGATGCGTCATACGTCGGATTAACTAGTATCGGTTGGTTCTTGGACCTGCCCTGTACAATCAATAATATTTTCTTTTTATTATTGTAAAAGGCTGTCATATTCCTTATAAAGTGACAACCCTGTGCCTTTACAGTTACCGTTGTTAGGAAAGTTAAATTTTATCGGTATCCTTATACTGACATCAACCAAGTCCAGTACTGACGCAACCAAGTTCAGCCCTATATAAAGTAATGAAGACTATTATTTTTATTATCATCATCACCGGCCTGTCTCGGTCCACTGCTGGACATAAGCCTCCCCCAATGAGCGCTATCGCGCCCTGTCCTCGGCTTGACGCATCCAGCGTCTGTCTGCAGCCTTACGCAGATCGTCATCCCACCGTGCCGAAGGGCGCCCTACACTACGTTTGCCGAGGCGCAGATTTTTATTATACTTTTCGTTTAAAACTTGCTTTTATTCTACTTTTTCAATTATAAGCCAATGTGAAAGAAAAGTACGCGCGCAAATTAGACTCCATTGCGCCAGCGTTCATCAAGCGTGCGACAAACGTAGGCGGCGCGCGGTGCGCCGGATACGCTCAAGGGCGGGGCGTACACCGCACGCCGCGTCGTACGAGCTGACGCGATACGCAGTAATATGCGCACACACGTAAATTCGTATCTTTGTATTCCAATAATTGTTTACGTTACGTGGCTTATTTAAAAATTTAATTTAATAAATAAAACGGTATTCATTAAAACTATCAGAGAGAGATGACGCTGATCAGATTCGTAATGTCCCCAGCCACTCGGTCGTCGGAATTTTATATACTGGCATGTGAGTCTTACCAAAAACTGTGTGTGCAACAATTACATTACACATTAGACTTATTTGTTTATTAACCCGCGGTCACTCACGCGGGTACCATAAACACTTCATCATTTAAACTTAAGAGAAAAAGGTTATTTTTCTATTTTCGACAAGGCATAACAAAGGGCGAATTTAATACCTAGCTGTTCCCGCGACTTCGTCCGCGTGGATTTTTTTATTTAGAAATCAATTCCACGCGGACGAAGTCGCGGGCACAGCTAGTTGTGTATACTTTTACTATTGTAGTTTATTGCATTTTTATTACGATTGTTTGTTTATTTGTTCGTGGAGTTCATTGCACTGGATTGTCATCATTTTTATTTCGATAAATCTCGTAGGGTTCTGTAGAAACCGATTGCGCGAGACGATCTGAGCTGCGGGCGTTCGCGAGCACGCGCGCAAAACGTGTGGAACCTATCATTCTCTTTAGTTTTAATTGAACAGCCGTATGATTTTTTAATTGACCTTAGTAAGCAGTTCAGCTGATAAGAGCGTCTCAAAGCAAAGGGCATGTACTCAGAAATCACTATCTTAATTCAAAGTTCAACTGAATGCGTCAATACTAACTCACACATTGTGTTAATGATATCATTCACTAGGTATATGAAGATAAATGTATCGTCGGTATCTTCGTTTTCATAGTAGGTACATAAGTGTTATGTCCATCTCATTTAAATTACAATCTGTACAATATTCAAGATATTGCATTAATTAAGATTACTTCAAAGCCACCGGAGCTACTATTTCATGCTGATATTATGTGATATGATATTCATGCTGATATTATTACATGTTATTGTACCCTATGACAATGTATCGATGGACATTGAGCACTTTGTAATTATAAAGCTACAGGAACGCTTCTAAAAAACCTACGCAGGTTTTTCACAATTACCTATATTTATCACATTTTATTAATATTTATAATATGGAAATGTTTTTTTAAAATATCTACTTAAATCCACATTCCAAATATACACATTAAGAAATGGCCGCAATAATGGGTGTTATTATTGTCGTAGAAACCTGCCAACTAGCACTAGGCTAGCAGTGCTAGTACTATGGCTAGTACTAGTGCCTTAATTAAATCTTTCTTTTTGTAAAAGGCGAGCCCGGCCCAACAGTGGAATGATAAGGATACTTTTTTGATACATTGAAAGCACAGGATCAGGTTGTTATCCAATACAAACATGGAGTTAATCGCCAACATGATAATATCGCCAACATGTTAAATGACATTTTATTTTCTTGTTGTTTTTTGACGGCCTCGTCGGTTGAATTGTAGCAAGCATGACTATGGATCAAGAGACTCTGGCTGCGATCCTGGATTTAGACAAAATGTTATAAGCTTTTTCTAACATGAAGTTTTCAGTAGTAGTATACCATACAACGGGTACAAATCTAGACTATGTGTGGCCGGTGTACGGCAATAGACTCACCCCCTACTCCACGGTGGAACGTATAAAAGTCGTAACACTGGTAAATCGCCAGTGTATATTTTCCCGAAGGAATAGGCAGAGGAGTGCCTCCGCTTACTCCTTTGTGTAAATATAGGCGTGCTGTTATGTTTATTATTTTGTTTCTGAGAAACGTATCAGAGTAATGAAACTAGTTTTTTTTTACAGTTGCCACGGGAAGCTCTCACGTGCGCGCACCAGACTCCCTGCGCCTGGACATTATACAACCCTTACACGAAAGAAGTCATTCAAACAATCACCAACACGTAGTAAGTGAATTGAAGCGAAGTGAAGCGAAGTCTCCTTCGCTCTGTCCGGCGACAGTCACCTGGACTGTCTGGTTTGTGGCGTGAGCTCGAAGATAGCTCGCAAAACCAATTTTAGTATTAAAAACCCGGTCGCACAGCGAGCAAAAGAGTTGGCCAACGTCGTTATAAGTATAATTATAAATGGATTTTAAACGACTTTTGCGAGTTCGGTGTTTTTGCTCTTGGTCTTCAAGACGGCGTGATTCGTAATTATTTATGGCCTTGTGAATCTTATTACTCCGGTCGGCATTCCGGCTCTTTACATACCAACTTCTCCAAACGATTAACGGGAATGCTACAAGTTAATAATATGTATACGCTATATAATATCTTACGGAGTAAGTACAATGGATATATAGCAATAGTCCACATTCAGTATGCTACGACAAGACTACTTAGTACTCAAGACTTGCAATTTATTTTTGAGTTAAACTTACGTTACTAAGAGGCGTGTAAGGTTAAAGAAATTTTGCAATGGTTGCTTTTTGCCTACTCCAGAAGGGTCTTAGGTTGACGATATGATAATATACTACTGTAATATACTGCACACTATGCTATATATGTATTAGACGTTTTGCTTTCGTAGATCTGTGAGGCTTCACGGCCCAGACACTAACACTCATTGACACATTTTAATTTCTTTTACAGTTGCAAATGCGCTGACGGCCTGTCGTGCGTGAGGACTGAAGATGAAGCGTTTAAATCGACTTTCGTGTTAAGATGTAGGTCGGAGGCCGAGATGGACGACAGCTAGCGAGCAGCCATCCGTGCTAACCGCCTACTACTCCACTGGCTCTACCTTCACGCTTCTCTACTCTATTCTCAGTACACTACATTCTTCCAATTACAAATACATTGGATTGGAACACTCTTTAAAGAATTGCAAAAGATTCACAATAAATAGGTATTTATTATGAATCTTTTGCAATGTGTGCCTACTTTTATATTTCTATACCTACACTTAGAAACACAAATCAGTGGTTTGTGTTAGAAATTTAGCACTCTACGTAAATACAGATGGACCACGGGGGCCGGTCGGGCCTACTGACAAGTGAACAAAACAGTCCGCACGAAGGAAGCCGTGGAATAAAGCTAGTTAATCATTTTCATGATTATGTTCTTCTTAACATTAGTTAATGCCTATGTTTTATTGAAAAATATTATTTCACAATAAATCAAGGCACATCTAAGTAGACAAGTTCCAGATTTTAATCATTTCTGACGAATTATTGTCTTCATAACATTAGATAATAATTTTCTTATGCATTTTAATTTTTATTAGTTTTGGAGTTACGCGGAAATAAAATATTGTCTTGTAAATGTTGTTTCATTTTAGTATTAAGTGTGTTTCATTGGAAATCAAGTAGATTAACATCATAAGCTATTTAGATTTGACATTACTGAATTGTCTTATGTCTTATTTATGTCTACGTATATGTCTTATTTAAATTGGAGTCAATGTGAACTGAAGTTAGCAACATATTATGGTACAAGTATTAGTATACAATACATATATACATATATAACATATAGTACAAGTACATGAGGAAATATTGAAAAGTGTTTAAATTGGCTTTTAATTTTAAAAGATATGTCATTTATATAACTAATGGAAAGATTGATTGCTTGTTATTTGATTTTATTAGTAACGTTTGTATATGAACCTCCAACCCGCATGATCACCAACCCGCATGCTCAGCGAGAGATTAAGGGCATAAACCTCCTTTTTGGGGAGGCCTATGTCCAGCAGTGGACTAAGATAGGCTGATGATGATGATATACCTATATGAAACCCACATCACATTAAATCACACCCCAATTAGTAAAATATTTTCTATATATAATTTGACTGTCAATGTTTAGGTTTCGGAGACAGATTTACCTGTTGGTTGTTATAGGCAGAAGTAAATGCATGTTGCACATGGTGTCGAGAACTTCTCTTTTGTATAGCTGGGTCCACCAAGAGTAGGTGAGATTGGCTTAGGCCTCTGAGAGTGAGCATATACGGCTTGCAGCGAACAAACGGCAACAGGATTTCAATAAAAATATCCGACAGACCGTCAACTTTATAGTAGGTATATGAATGATAAAAAAAGGAATAGCCTAAAATGTTAGCCTTAATAAATCTAATCCAGTTTTAAATAGAAATTGTTTAGGGCTATCAATAATCTAAACTAAAGTAAACTATTAGCGTACATGTGGGTATTTAGCAAAAGCTTCTTGGCACTGCGCAGTTTATCTGTTATGAAGATACCTACTCGTTCTAATAGCTTAACAACTTTGGGGCCTGAAATAAAATTGATCTAAAAAATAACGATAGCACGGTTAGTTTGGCAAGAGCAATTGTTCATTAATATTATCATGACGTCACACCATGTCCCTCACGGGGTAGGTCGAGATGTTGTTTGTAATGGCTATCTTGAATACTTTGATACTTCCTATAATGTTGTAATTTAAAATCAATTGGCATAGTATACTTACTATTTTCAATTTTGTAATATGAGGCTCTCTTTAACTTTTAGAGTCATCTACAATAAATAAATCTGTTATAGTGTCAGTTAGTCATGACAAATGCTTGACTAAGTAATTTTCAAGTAGTTAGGAGGTAAAGGTACAAAGAGTTTGCAGATAATCGAGATATTAAAAAAAACCATTATACAGGAACGAACTTAAGGGCTTTTCGACTACAATGTGTTCACCATCACTAGACTATAATGCTTCTGCTACCTTTGTCTAGTAGCTTGTCTGACATTCTACACGATTTTGTATTCTACATGATACTCGTACATATTGGACAGTGCGCAGCTACGATTTTTTAATTCCTTCTGCATCTTTCTTATACCGAGGATTCAAATGCAAAGCGGTATGTAGTACATGTTCCAATTGACGGTTTGGTTATACGCCTTAGTCATTTGTTCAGTAGGTGGAATATCGTGCCAGCATCTGTATTTCCGAACGCATAACCTGGAACTGTTCAAAGCAAATGGGTTTTTGTAGGCCTGCGTGGTCCATGATAGCAACCAGAGTATGCCTTATCATGTAAAAAAAAACTAGAAAACCTAGTTGTTAAAGGTAATAAAGAAATATTATGTATGTGGCACAAAGTAAAATAAACTGAAATGGGGTTAAATTTATATGTACATGTCATACGATACGTGGATTGCCGCGCCATAAGTGAATACTTATTTTCTATACTGTTTTCTAAAGACTAATAAGCGTTAAATATATTATATTTAACATAAATTTGTATGTTTATCTATAAAGTTTTATTTTCGAGACTGTTCTGTATTCAATTGAATCGTTTGTTTGTATTCACGTGTATTGAGGGTAGGCTGAATATCGAGATAAAACCGATTATAAAGCTTGTAACGCACAGTCGATAATAGAATCTTACAATATTAGAATATGCGGTACTAATAAATTTAGTCAATAAAAGATTTTAAGGTATCTTAAAGGCCTATGTCCAGCAGTGGACTAAGATATGCTGATGACGATGATGATGATGAACGTATATTTAAATTTCCAATAAAAGGTTTAAACATATATATATATATATATATTTAAGGTATCTGTCTAAAATAATATATTATTCGATGATTATCAGAATTTCGGTATGTTTGTGCCGTTTATCCGCGGATGTGTTATAAATGCCTTATTCGTATAGTGATTGCGGGCGCGATTGCTGAGCGAGAGGTTCTGGGTTCGAATCCCGGGTCGAGCAAAAATATTTTTGGGTATTTCTAATCCAGAAATTTCTTGCAACAGCTTGGATTTGTGTCCGGTATTTTTTGCGAACTCACCTATTCTACGGAAAGCTAAGGCGAAACTGGCTAAACGTGGGACTAGTACACTCCCCTGTCTGCCCCTTCGAGGAAATACAGCTCTGATATTATGTTATGTGTTTTATGAATACCAGTAGGCCCGGATAATGTGTGAACTACTTAAGTTCAGTTATACCAATCGTACTTATAATATGTATGGAATCAGATCGTATATATTCCGTCTCATCGCCGGTAACATTCTTTTCTGCACAATATCGTACGCGTTTGAACGTAGCTGTTGTATTGGAAGACAATTATATGTAATTAATATAACTGCATATATAATTATAATCTGCCAATGGATTCTTTACCTTTCAATAATTACAGTATGGATGAAGTGAAGCAGATTTTTACGACAGCGAGCGAAACTCAGCCCACGACGACCGTTGTAAGTTGTTCTACAATTTTACCATTACCCTACCAACTGTACCGACTACCCTTTTCTTTCTCCCGTCTAATAAATTCTGTTTTGTCGGTTGAATTGTGGTATTATTTTTTATTGGATTATTATTTTACTGCTAGAATCGTTTAAATATATCGAGGGTATTTGATATAATTAATAAACAGCAAGCACTACATAATAAATTTATAGTTACGTAATGTCTGTGCGGGGTGTAAGGGGTTCTAACTATCATCTCGGGAGCTCGAGCCGACCTCGCCTGCACGTGGTGCACCCTGCTATAACAGACAAGGCTCTGAGGACCGGCTGATTGCGGTATAGCGCAGCCCAAATAGGCACGGCTAAATGCCCTGGCCGCCGACGGGCAGCAGCGTCGGCAGTGCGAAAAGCTGTGCCCTGCGATCTCCAACACGCATGCCCAGCGTGGAGATTACGGGCATACACCCCCCTCTTGAGGAGGCCTATGTCCAGCAGTGGACTGAGATAAGCCGATGATGATGATGATGGTGATGATGAATGTCTGTGCATCGATAGTATTAAAAATTTGATGGAATTTCCTATGTTCTTTGTTCTATTTAGTAAATATTTAATTTTAAAAGTAAATCAGTGGAATGCTGTAGCCGGAAACCGAGTAAGCTGAGAACCGAGTGAAGTGGCGCTCATTAAGGGAACCAGCATTGAACAGTAACAGGCAGATGATGATGATGATGATGATGCAACAAAAATGTATCTTTGCAGGACAGTTTTACGCCGAATACAAGCACGATGAGCAGCTCGCTGGATAGCAGGTTCTCTCCGTCGGCTGCTCCCTTCCGGAGTCGTATAGGAAGTGACTTCCTCACGATGATGTCCCAACAGGAACCCCGGCAGGCGGACTCGGGTAATGAATTGAAAACTTTAATTAATGAAGGTGTTGGGAAATTTGTAACTTTACATTAATGAGAATTTAACGCCTTTCGAAGGCTACGTAGCTCTTGAACATGAGAAGTTTTTCAAGCAATTTTTGAAAAGAAAACTCACATGGGAGGAAATAATACTTTCATTTATTGTATAAAGTAACAAAAATACATATCCCCTTACTTCGCTCATATCTTTAATTATTCGTTAATATGAAGGTACAAATTTCTCTATTAACTTTTTTTATTTGTAAACTAACGTAATCTAACAATAATTATTGCTTAAGCTGCTAACGATCATTACGTACCTATGATTTGTCATCTGCTCGTTCTTAATTGTGATGTTTGAGGGTGAATCATACGGAACAGGAGTGAATGTTATTAAATTACGCAGGTTTTATAAGTTCATGAAATTGTTTATCTATTAAATAAATCAATATACAATAGTCAATAACAGAGCAGATTATATTATACATATATTATACATAAGTTATATATTATACATAAGTTATGATAAAATAAGATTCATTAATAATTGCTTTACTTTTTGCCACCTTTTGCTGCCTTTTTGCCACCAGCGGCAACATATCTGAGCAGTGATTATAAGTATGTACCTAATATCTAATCCATAGCTTTGCAGGTCACTTGCAAGTTGCAGTTAATGCTTACGAGTACATATGCTTTTGTTACAATTTTATTTTAATCTAACGAAACAGCGCGCTGTATTTTCTCGAAGGAATATTCGGAGGAGTGTAGTATAAGTACTCTCATATTTCACCAGTTCTTTTATGCGTCCCGTGGAGTACGGGGTGAACTTTTGTTATACACTGGACACTAATCCAGACTCCGTGCAGCTATTGCTTCAATATTTATTAAAAACCTTTTCTTTCGTCAGCGCCTTCTACTACGAACATAGATGAGATGCTGATGAACTTAAGACTCAACGGATCAGACTTGCTCTTTGATGACATCGAGCAGACCAGCACTCCAAATTACTACATGCGTAAGAAAATCTTCTACGTATTTTTTTTTTATTTTTCACTTCTCAGTGGGCATAACTTTGACATGTCTACTGTTAAGCAGTAACCTATTTTTAAAATGGAAACGTCTAGAATAATCAACTACCATGCGAAAGAGTGTAGACGGCTGTCTGTTATTTTGTCAAAAATTTGGCGCCTCAAAACATAGTCTTAAACTTTACAGAATAATCGCAGTGTTGACAGTTCAATGTAGTCATTCTGTTATCTTGATTATTTTATAATATTCTGTGACAACAAAAATATTTAACACGTTAAACAGTTTAAATCACTAATAGCAATAGTATTAGCAAACATACTGCAGTATACATGCTGCAGTATGTTTGCAATATTTAAATTAACTGGATTCTCGCAGCTGGTCATCGCGCGGAGACGATGATGCCAACTCCCTCGAACATCTGGAGCGAGGGTCCGACCACCGCTAGCGGCAGGAACGGGGAAATGTTGGACACATTTGATTTTCTCGTAAAAAGTAAGTTCGAAACATAACATTTTATTTCATTTACAACTGCAGGTTAAAACAGAAATATTTTAATGTCGAGTGCTTTGACAATAGGAAAGCCCGACACAAAAACAAATTCAAACATACTAAACTTAGCATTTTGTAAAAACCACCCAATGCCGACAGGCCTGTTTGAGTTCACCGCTGGCCATAGGCCTACCCAAATCGGAATTTTGCTGATAACTCTCGCTGGACTTGCGGATCGCATATCCCAGAGGACAAATTCTCACAATGAAATTGCGATAATAACTTTTCAAAGTTTAAATATAGGTACTACATATTTTGATGTCTGTTCTTATAGCTGAGGATGTTTCAGGTATATCGTCGGCTAATAACTATGTGTCGATGTTGACTCGCGACCAGCTCTATGTGTTGCGCGCGATTCGTCCCAGTCTCCTGTATGAGTTCCTGCAGGAAGTCGCCAAGGTGCGCAGCGACAAGCGGCTGCGGAGAGCACTTCCTAACGTAAGTAATAAAAGTTTAATGAACTATTTCATGAGCGTTTTTTTGTGATTGTGTCGTCAACAATTTGAAGCATCAGGAATCCTACAAATTGTTATTAACTTATTAGTTGTAGCAGTGATTGTAAAGACACGAAATTCCTAATTAAATTGTCTCTATATTATGCATATTTTAAATATACTAAAGACAATGTTATTAGTTCGGTATTAAGTCTATAGGTATTTAGTGACAGAAATTTAAAACTTATTTGACAACGCAACGGTTCCCTAAATTCAATAATTATTATATACAATTGAACCTACACATTTATGTTACACTAGGAATGTGCATTCTGCAAGAACAATGGCGAAAATGAGGAGTGCTACTCGTCGCACGCATTGAAGGACTGGCGCGGCCGCGTGCTATGCCCTGTTCTGCGCGCCTTCCGCTGCCCGCGCTGCGGCGCCACCGGCGACCGCGCGCACACCATCAAGTACTGCCAGGAAAGCATCGATGGAGGTCAGTCCTGCTATTCTACTACCGTTCCAATTTTGTCTATGGCTGACATTCTAAAAACGGATTATGAATATTGATGACACCTAACTGACAATTAACGGATTATGAATATTGATGACACCTATTTGATGGAATGGAATTATAACTAATTATGAATTTTTAAGCTATTGCTTTTATCGCGGGCTTTGAGCGTGGCGACCGAAATAAGAAATTCAGTAACGAAAATAAAAAACCTGACTCTCTCCCCCCATTCCGCCTACCATGTATAGTTGCGTTTACCATGTATACCAAGCGCACGCGCCCGCCCGCTTAGGTCACTTGTGCTTATAGCTCTGCCGAGCGTTCACTGAACGTGTATGTATATGGTACGACTGTACGAAACTCGCACGGATCGAGACGAGCTGCTACGAAATCAGACGAATATGTAAGCAGCTGTTTCTGAGAAGATAATTATCAATCAAGTTTCAAACTTGTTTCTTTTTCAGTTAC
>DWEC01001507.1:0-13254 GCA_018245735.1 Microceris miodesmiata | reverse complement strand
AAATATCTTAACCAGTTCAACCTAACTAGGAACAGGATGAATAAAAAGGTGATATTATTGAAACTGATAATAATATATTGAGATATATATCACACAAACACTCAAATCCATTCCCGCATAGTGTCGCAATGCGTGCTGTGTGAAATTCGTATCGAAATGTTCCCCCAGGCACGATATATTACTTA
This sequence comes from Microceris miodesmiata, assembly GCA_018245735.1. Lineage (NCBI taxonomy): Eukaryota > Metazoa > Arthropoda > Insecta > Lepidoptera > Hesperiidae > Microceris > Microceris miodesmiata. The sequence continues at coordinate 13,069 of DWEC01001507.1, read as the reverse complement.
GTCGAGATATCGCTAAAATCCTTTGATAAAACAACACTGATTGCTGTATTATTTAATATTTGATTAACCTATCTGTGACTCGGAACGGGGACACGTAGCACGAATCAAGGCTTATTGACAAACTCCAACACCTGAACCTTTAGAGATATATTTGCTATCAATGTTTATTTTACCGTCCCGTATTGGGTACTAATTTACAACTGTTCGATGTAACACCAAAGTTATGAGCTTCAAGCCGAGTACTAGTGATGTGTTTATGTTAAAACGCGAGACACTTATACCCTGTTTAGGAATATTTTGTGACGGAAAAGTGTCAGATGTAACATATCTACGGTTTATATAGAGGCGTGTAGGAAACTCAAATTAGCATATTGTACTAGTAGTAGTAGTATTAGTAGTAATAGTAGTAGTAGTAGTAATAGTAGTAGTAGTAATAGTAGTAGTACTAATAGTATTCTTTATTGTACATTATATTGTGTGTATTGTAAATATATTAAATTAAATTAAAACTGTGTTGTTTGAAATAATATCATAAATAAGCACTTTGTTCGTGATGAAACTGTGCTACGGAGTTTTTAGGAGTATACTCTTTCACGTGACAACCTAGATAAGGTTTAAGCTTAAGATGTAATGAATTATGAGACAATGAGACTTGCGGCAAATATTAGTATCGTTATCATCACTTCAGCCGTTCCATTGTTGGATACAGGTTTTTTTTCCGTGTCCAACAGTGGAGACTGACTCCTTGGTCGAGTGGTTGCAAGGGCCACTGTCAATCGGGAGGACCTATGTTCAAAACCCGAGTAGGGTACCGTAACATGCACGTCATGATGTACATATACAGCCAGTTATCACATTATGATCTTAGCTCTAAAATTTTACTTGAATATCATATGCACAAATATAATAATAATTTTATTATTTATTTTATTATTATTATATGCACACAAAAGTCTATTAGTAAATTGAAAAGCCTTAATAAATATTACTAACAGACATGTTTACCGTGTTCTCTAAATTGGATTACAACTATGCTGTTTGGCAGCAAGGAAACACCGGTGTTGTAATATCTCAATCCATGATCGATACATCGTTTGTTCATTTATAAAACCTCATTAATTAAACCAAAAATAGAGCTTCATTTTTTATTAATGTTCTCACTTTAAATATCAAAGTGAAACGTCAAAGGAAAATATAATTAAATGCTTTTATCACAACACTTAAAATTATCGCCGGCCGTGATACTATAATTAATTAATAAATGAATTTAGTACTATTAATTACAATACACCAGGTCGGCGGGAATTATAACGGTACATTAATTTTGGTATTTGAATTGTGGTTTGTTTAAATACCGATGTCTTGTATGTAGCTTGTTTGAATTACAATCTACCTACATATATGCTGCTACATACCTATTCGTATATTATTTGAAACAAGCATCTTATGACCTTCTCCCATTATATCTACGAATAGCATTGCTTCAAAGAGTACAAGCGCTTAATAATTTTATCAGCGGAATGTAAATCACGGTCATTCATTTGAAGTGTGACCACGCTCGTTTTACTTTCACTATAGTGAACACAGGTGAGTATAGCTACTTTGTATTCATCCCGAAGCAATATCATATTTCCAAGGGAACAAAGTGAAACAGCTTTAAGAAAACATCCGCGGAAGGGAAAACAAGTAACGCACCTAAGAATGAAAAACGTGAAATCATTTTCCTTGTGAACAATGAAAAAAATTGCGAAATAACCCCGCTTTGTGTTGAGATGAAATTGTGAATATTACACGCAGTGTTGCTTGAAGCAAAAAAACAATATTAGTATTGTATTTTTGAAAGTTGAACACTATATAACTTCATTTTACATATTTAGCTATGCAGGTTGAAAACGTAATGACTCAGTTGAAAAAAGTGGAAATACGAAAAATGACTTAGTGAAATATTATATTTATTTTTACTCAATTTTAAATTCACTACTTGCAACACTGTTTTACGGAATCGGTTTATTTCATATGTGTATATGACATACATATAAAAAAGTCTTCTTTTGATCAATATGTATACAAGCAAAAGTTACACTTATATTAAAAGGAGTTTTAATGTCCTTGTAATGTATGTATATTCTGTATTCTATTCCATATTGGGATGTAAACGTAACTCGTGAAATGTGGGAGTGTACTATAGCTACTCCTATGCCTATCTCTTCAGTGATTACAGGTATAATGTTACGGTATTTTTATTATCTATAATGTATTAACTATAATATAGGTTCGATAATGAGTCAGATGTAACGTTGACAGAACCGTTAACAATGGGACTGGCAAATTTTAAAATCCTGCTTTGGCGTGGACTTCGATAAAGTTTCCCTTGAGTACTGTTAATCGAGTGTAGAATATTGACATCGGTTTTCTCAGACATCACCTTTTACTAAGGCCTCAATATTTCAACAAAATCCATAAAGCTATACACAATATCATTTATGTGCAGTTCTTCTGTAATCACATCCAGAATGTATATTCATACGGGTTATCATTCTCAACAATCTTTTTGTTACTAGCACTCTATGCCTTCATTTCCGTATCCGTATCTCGAACATCATTTATTCTGAATATATATATGTATATGTATTCAAAACACGAAGCCTTTGCCTTTGTTAAAGTTTCCACAATGTGTGAATCGCGGTCCACAGATTTAAATAGATCCAACTTCTAATATAATTAATTTGTTCTTCTGTAAATGGCTTCATCTGCGTCTTACTTCATAGAAATTTGGTCACATTGTTTTGTCTATACTTGTAATTGTGAAGTATCTTTCTTGTCATGAAGGCGCTTCTGAAACGTAGGTATACGAATGCCTAGGAGTAATTTTATATAACAGTATCAGTTTGGTCAATAATTTTATATTTGGTTTATGTTTTACCTGTTTTTGCACAATATGTTTTACTTTTATTTACTTATGGAACAACAAAGGTACGACCGAATACATACGCCATACGTTCTTCATCTCTGTTCCATAATTCTGAACAATTATAATAATTCCATAGGAAGTTGTTCTAAACAGGATTATCTCGAAACTTCGAATGAGGTTTCAAACGTATTGGAAACTTCCCCAACTTCCACTTCGTCCAAGTCACTGACAAATAATTTAATTCAAATTGTTATAGTTAATAGGCCTGAATGTTTATTATTATTATTAGACCGCTTATACCACTTACTTTAATTAATTACATAATATAGAAACAACAAAAAAACATCAAGTTCAATATCCACTGTTTTCATTTAAATGTACAAATCTTAGAAAACTTTGTCACGATGTTTTTGGTTAGTCCTAGCCTTCGACTATGAACTGAGACTGACTGGAGTTTGACTGGAGTCTACGCCGCGAACTCGCTGCAAGCGCCGCGACCTCGCTGCAAGCGCCGCGCGCTCATGAAGAAGGACCTCGTACAGGTCCGAAACTAGTCGGGCCACCCCGAAAAACGTACGTCAGTTAAACTGGTACATACATAATCATATGTAAAATACTCACGAAACATTTAATACTAAAACACTAATTATTTTTTTAGAAACTAACGGTTAATTAGACGTTTGTGCATTCGATGTTCAAAAAGGATCATTAGTTGTATTATAATTTATTACAATTTGATTGCTACACGTTGCTACTCTTAAGCGTTAAGTGATCGTGATTTCAATATACCCAGGGACCTTATCAGAAAGGCCTTATCACAGTATAAATATAGTATCCGTGTTATTTTCCTGGACGAACCGTATATACGTTCTATCGCGTAGTATATAAGTATTATATAAAAACGTATGCAAATAGAAATAAAAAAATATCAAAAGAATAGAAGATGAATGTAAAAGTACGTCAGGTATATTGTGGCCACTGCCTACCTCGTAAGGGACCTGCTGTGATAGTATATTAACAATAACTAGAAAAATATCCGTATTGAGAATATAGTTACGTATTTTATTTGGCTTCTAATGTATTCTGTTTATGAAACATAACAATTGTTTCACAACTAAATACGCATAGTGCTAATCTCGAAACTTCGAGAAGGATTGGGAGCAAATAGAACTGTTCAAACTTGAGTTTCTGCATAATCCCATTTACAATACCGTTTCTCGTTAGTTTTGGGTTGCTAAGTGATAACATCATCATCATCACATTTGACGTTCCGCTGTTGGTTAAATTTCGTCTCAGCCAGAGACGGGTTAAGATCAAAATATATCACGCAGACATACCTACCTGTGTATTTTAAATAATAGATTAGCAGAATTCACACGCCATAGACAATATTATAAAACATTTGAAAATACTGTTCAATTGAGGCAATTAAATAATGTTTTATCTATCTAAAATATTGATTTCAATCACTTTTTACCTACCTATATTTCATCATGTCAAGAAATATGATTTGAACGTTTACGTCCTATGGAATAGGTGGTGAGCGTATTGCCATACACCGGGCTCAGATGCAAACTCCGAGTCACTACTAGAAATTCTGAATTTGTAAAACCCAATTGTACCCGACCCGGATTTTGAACACAGGACCTCCCGATCAGCAGTCGCGCTTGCGACCACTCGACCAACGAGGCAGTCAATAGGGAATAGGGAACGTCAGGGAATAGATATCGATTTTTTATTATTTGCTTGATATAATAAAGTTTCGTTCAGTGCCGAATCTGTGGGAGCATCTTGATCTACCTTGGGTAACTTGGAAGTCCCTGAATAGACTATGGGCCCAAGTAGGCAGAAGCATGGAGAGCATTCTCAGGTGGGGCTTTAGTTCCGAGAGCGCGTGTCTGTGTGGTGTCCCCAGACAATAGCACATCTTTTGTCCTGCCCAGCGTGCCCCTACATCTGTATACGCGAGGACCTTTACTAGGCCAGTGATGAGGTTGTATTGTTGGCAGAATTTTGGTCCTCAACAATATAATTTGCTAGAGTCGACACGCAAAGAAGAAGAAGAAGAAGGCCACTTAACTGATAATTGATCTGGTAGGAGGTTTGTAATAAACACAAGGAATATCTCAGAAAATTCATTTACTTTTGTTTTGTTCCCAATACAATTTTGAAAGTTGGTTTATCAATTTAACAACCCAAACCTATCATCACCTTAAGTCAACAACATGACTATTAGCAAGCCTACTTCCATTTTCACAAATGAAAACTATATAATTTATAAGCAATCTTACCCTAGATCATTAGACCGTGCAGTGATGAAAGCGACAATCATAGATATCATCTGTGCCTTCTGCAGATTGACCCCCAACACTTTGGAGTTGTTGGGATCACTGCCGGCTGCTCTCAGAGTGGTTGCCTCCCCCTTCATAACATAGATGTCAGCTGTGGGCAACATGTTTGTGGTGTGCCATGCCTGTAAAAGAAGTATGTCATGAATTTATAAAACCCTTTAACAAGTTAATACATTTCATGTACTATTGTTGTTTATTCAATAAATTTAATTGTGTACATATATTTTAAGCCATTACATCTTTGTTTTTGCAAGTGTTAAAGGACCAGTGACAACACAATACTTACTATATTTAAGATGTCAGTAATTTTGATATTCTTTCCACCTGGATACAAAATAGGCTCGTACTTCCATTCAATTACTTCATAGTTACTCCTGTCTATGAGAGTCCAGCTTATAGAGTTGGCTATTATATAAACTGCTAGAACTGTTTTGCAATTCTGAAAAATCAGGAATTATAAACATTGTAACATTTCATACCACAGTTTCTTAACACAATATCACACCTACCTTACCCACAGAGAATCATTATTACTCAGTATCTGCTTCATTCCAAAGACTGCTTTATAGGTTGTAAATCTGCCACCATACATAGGGTACACATGATTTTGAAGTAAAAATATATTTTGTGACAATTGAAAGGTAACTCAGATCTTTCCTTGGATGGAAATAAGATTTGATGATATATATGTCCCAGCCCAATCTTACTGCAATTGGTGTGAGCTTATGATGTTGGTACTTGTATAAATTCAAAATTAATGGGCTATCCCATAAAGCATATATGAGTTTTGTGTGTATATATATCATCAAGTGTATAAACACTCAAGAGACATCTAAGGAGCAATAACATTTTTAAATTAATTATATAGTCTACTTTTGTTACTTTGACATTGTGACTGCCTCTTTGGTAGAGTGGTTGCAAGTGTGACTGCCGATTGGGAGGTTCTGGATTTAAATCCCTTCTCGGGTACTATTGGATTTTTCTAATTAGAATTTCTAGTAGTTACTCTGAGTCTGGACCTGTGCCAGGTGTATGGCAATAGGCTCACCATCTATTACATGGGACTTAAACATAACATGGTGAAACATTTGTGTGTACTACAATCCTCTGTCTACCCCTTCAGGGATTACTAGTGTGATGTTATTTACTTTGAAGCAATTGTTTCTTTTTTTCATTTCTTCAAGATTTTCTTTATTTTTAAATTCAATATGTAACTGGTTGTATTGATTATTACTTGATGTGTAAAAATGAGCCCAACTCTGAGATAAAACCAAACATAGTCAGTTTTTAACACATGAAATATAATATATATATTGCAAAGTTTAAAAAGATAACTCTTTTTAATACAGAAACCAATCCCATGACCAGCAGTTGAATGATTAAGGAGTAGGTGATATTGATAAGATATAATTAGTTATTTCTTTACCTTTCGTACAACTTCAGACATACTTGGATGCAAAATCTGCCCCTTCATTTTTTTTAAGAGATTTGGCTCCTTATTTTGAGGTCCTTCTAAAATACTGTCACACAGCTTTTTCACATTTTTTTCTGAAAAACCATCTATGGTTTTTATGTCTGATATGGATTTTATGTAACCACTTTTCTGCACCCATTCTGTTATCTTCTTTAATTTTACCTTTGTCACCTTGTACCTGTAATGGGAATGAGAGCATATTAACATTATTTTACAGTAGTCCTTCTTGGAAACATTAGACCAATGAGACAGTAATATAGCAAGTGGTGAGCAGGCTAATAAAATTTCCAAAACTGTGTTCTTCAAAAAATGGTTTTGAAAGTGTGAAATCTTAATAATTCCATAACTATTCTATTATTCATTGTTATGACTATTATAATAATCATAGGAATAATTATGATTTCGAGCTCTCAAAGTTGTTTCTTGAAAAATTATGGATATTGACATGTTAGTCTTCTCATGAATGAGTGAATGTAACATAGCAAAAAAACCTACAGTAACGGTTCTGTTTCCGTATTATTATACTATTACTTGCGTATAATATTCTCCAGTGAGTCATTAAGTTAGATCGATTAAAGAAATATATTCAGCACGTAAATCAAAATTTACCTTGCCAAAGTATCTGCACCTTTATCATTAACTATCCGCAATATTTGCTCTTTTTGGGTGTCTGAATATTGATTTTCAAGATCCTGACTGGAGCTACTGTTTCTAATCAACATTTGACAGGCCACTCGCAAGGGAAACTATAAAATATAACAATTGTTGCAATTTTTTTAGTTAATAATTATAATAAAATATTCAATAATTGCTTCAATAATAATTACCGCCTTTTTCGTTGCCAAACTTAACATATTTATTTAAGGCTCAAAAATAAGAAAAAATATCTCTCAATTAAAATAGATATAACATAATTTTTAAAACGCGTTAGGTTATCAGATTGTTTACCTTAAGTTGACAAATATCAACACATAATTATAAGCTTTGTCAAGTTTGACGTTACATTACTCGTTTAATAATGAAATGGTTCTGACCGGCGACACAAGATTTGCTTCAATATTGGATTAACAGTTATTTTCTTTCATATTGTACTTGAATTTACATGAGATGTTAAAAAATCAGTTAAGTTATAATTTTGTCTTTAAATGATGTTAACGTATTCCCCTAGGTAGATGGAGTCGTCTGCTATTATTTCTTATATCCAAATTACATGCTGTACAAACCCCTTTGAAAATGTATGTCATGCATGCTTTGCATTATTTCAATTTCATTTTAATAGAGGCAGAGAATTAACTTTTATTAATCACATTTATTTCGGATTTACTAATCTAACTACGATTTACTAATCGTGTTTACTGACATTGTGCTATATAACACAATCCGTTAATTGCTTCAACACACTACAAAACACAGAAGATTCTCCAGTTACTCAATAGATGGCAGTATAAGATCGACCTCTAAAAATAGGTTACATTACACAGAAGTAAAAAAATTCTTTCGCTAAATAAGCAGTCAGAGATAAATTAATTCATGAGATATATTGAAAAGTCCACGTTGATGAATTTTCATTTTATATTCATAATTATCGCCCATATTACTACATATTATATGCCTACCCGTTGAGGAGGTGACCATGTATCATAGCACATGGGAAATATCGATTCGCTGGAAAAGCAAAGAAAAAATGAGCGAACAATATCATTGTAGTTTAATAATCATTCTGAAATCATCATCTACTAACAGAAATGTCATTAGTACCCCAACTACAGCAGGTCATTTATAAATAGGATAGGATAAATCAAGGAAATTGAGACTATAATATCGAAAAGCATTAATAAGTCATGCCAGCATCGGAACAATATTATTGACAAATGTCATTTAATAAACAAAAGTGTACAGAGATAGCATATTACATTCAAAAAATTCGATTTGACTTTTCTTTGTCGATATATTGTCAAATTTCACGTTGGAACTATTGTAATACCCTATATTGAACTCCTACATTAAAATCATCACGCGTTTGTGATTACATCATCAATTTGTATCCAGAAAGGGAGAAGAAAATAGAAGTAAGTACAGAATAACAATTCGTGGGCCTCAACGCGCCGAAGCGTCCTCATAAGATATATCTATCTCACTCCTACTCACGGTCAATCCATATAACAAGATGGCGGTCGTTGACGCCCGCTCTGAGTCACGGTACAATTGTTGGCATTCAATTACTCTCCCTCTTGCGAGAAACTTCGTGCGCGGCAACGGCAATTTTACCTGCAGCTGCTGGAGGTCTCTTCTGTCTACTTTGGGCGCATGGAGTTGGTGAGTATATCCTTAATCCTTTCCTTTACAGCTTTATGATCTACAAAAAAAAACCATTCTTCTTTCCTTAACTGCCCACCTACCTGCATTGAATTACGTCTATATTAAACTCCGACGAAATTCAATAAATACAAAGGTAGAATTTTCCAAAATGTAAAAATGGCATGATAGAAGAACTATTCTTCTTCTCTTCTTTTTGCTCTTTAAAGATCCATGATAATTTTTACTATCTCACTTGATAGTCTGACTTGCATAATAATATCTGGAGAAAGATAAAGGAAGTTAAGTATTTAGCAATAAAATATAAAGATAAGAAAATAAACTTATAATAATATTCTCGCATGGAAACGTCATGAAGGAGATGACAGGTCTTCATTATTACAATCTGCTTACCAACAGATACACAACTACATTTATAGGTATATCTGGTTAAATAAAATAGCTCGGAGCGGCAACGTCGCACTGCCTCCAACTCTAAAATTGTATGAAGTGAAGCGACGTTGCCGTTTGCGCCAGCACGTTATTGTGAAGTTCTTGTTCATGCGCATATGCAGGATAAGATTGATAAGCTACAATTGATTAAATACCTGCATATGCAAAGATAAATATTAACAAATTTAACGTGAGAAAGATGATAGGCTTAATACTTAGTAACAAAGCATAATACTTCTCCTGTATGTGCGGTATTATTAGGCCAGGAAGCCGATATATTGCCACCCAACCAATTTCGCCGCGAAATCTTAATTACCCCTTTCAATACACGTATTATTCTTTATAACACATAAATAGTTTGTACTTTCTCTATGATTATATCGTGCAACACACATTGGTCAGAAATCGCATGATTCTTATATGTCCTGGACATTATTCCGGCTCATGTTATTAAGATATTCCTGGATTTGTGTCCAAATGGAATACAAATGTCACAAAAATGTTCTGGAATACAAATGTCATAAAAATTGTAAAAATAATTCCTACATAATTCGCGATAATGCTACCGAACCAGTTTATTGTGCTTCTTTATGTGAGGAGGCAATGTTCTTCGACTCTAATAAATGTATATTAGGTTCTGAAACTTCTTCATTGCTAAGTATTATTGGGTCACATTTTAAGATCCACTCGTGAGAACACATTTTATAGAATCGTTCGCCATGTTGAGGTTAATCGACCAAGCCTGGTCTGACGCAAACTTGTTCTCTTCCCTTTCGCTCCGACCACTTGCCCCTTCGCTCTGTCCACTTTTGACAAGCACTCCGTCTTCACTTAATATATTTATTGTTTTTTACTTTCAATAGATTTCAAATTCTTGGTTTGTCTTTGTTTGTTCACTTGCCTTCACTTACAGTACAGAATATTTCTTTTTAATAGTACATCTACGGTATGAAATGATTTTAATTAAAAGTAAAACAAAGCTTGTTAAAATCTTATATATATTTTTACTTCTTGTAACGCTACATTCTACGTTGCTCTTTATTTCCACTACGAATCATTTCTTCTTTAAGCACCGCACAATAACGCAGTACCTCGTCCATTGCTAGCGAGTCTCTAGGCTCCGATCTCGTACGACTAATAAACCTAGCATTGTACGATGTTATAGCGATGTTACTATTTTTATTAACAGTCGTAGGGATGAGTAGCGTCAATGCCGACGTGTATAGAGTAAAAATATCCGTATGTTTTGTGTTTGGAAAAAAATTAAATCACATAAATTTAAATTATATTTGTATTCTTTATATTAGTCCACGACATCATAGAAAATTTATTTCTATAAAGTAGTAGATAAAAGATGGATCTCACGAGGGCTTTTAGCGAATTTTTAGACAGATATAGCAACTTATCAGAATCGAACTATTTTATCCAATTTGTTGCCAATGAAGCGATCTGTTAGTATAATTGACAAATACATGAATTCTCTCAATATTGAACGATATTGTACAAAGTACAGGAACACATGTACGTATTTTTTGCCGAGTTTACCGTTTCTTCGGGTGCAAACCTACTTATTCACGGAACGGTATGAAAAGAAAAGAGAGAACAAAATATCGTATTAATATACTTTTAAGACAGCTAAATTGATTGTGTTTGCTAATTTCTTTAGAAGCATTTTTATCAAGGACAGGTGCCACTACTGATTGTTGAGTTAGACTGCCTCTCACTGAACAGAAAACAGCTGTTATAGATTTTATTTAGTTTTCTTCTAGATTACATAATTGGAATAGGTCTGTAACATTTTGCTAATATCTATTTTTGTGATGACTTTCTGTACGTTGTTTAAAAGAATGACGGACGGTGCTTCGATTTCATTCGGCAACCCCCGGCCATGTTCGGCTCGAGCCGAGCGGCCCACTAGACAAGCGAGTGTAAAAGCGGCAACGTCGCACGATCTCAATAATAATTATATTATTGAACTTTTTATCTATAAATTTCAGACCGTCTTCTGGGTTTGCTTGATATATTGTAAGAATTGGGGTGGATGACCTATTTTACACTTACATTACTGTAAAATGAACGTAGATCATTGTGTTTTAAGCTATAAACTGGTGCTTACAATATTGAACGGAATTTCTAAATTGGATTAAATAAATAAAGAAAAGAGTAAATATATAAATACAGAAATTAATAATTACATCAAACTTACTCATTTCAGTTATTTTTTACTTTAATAACCTACCTAACTACTTAGAAACCCATCGAATTATCTCCAAATGCATACACTTCATAGAATTATCAAAAAGTAGAATACAAGAGAATGAGAGTCATGCTAACACAACGTGACGCCCCCTGTTTGATTGTAACTATGTGTGGGTACAAATTCCACAGAGTAATGCACGTTACGTAAGCTTGTATTTATCTTCCGCGGCTGGGATTTATTATTCCGCACTAGCTTGGTGTTTCTGTATATAAGCGTCTCGTTTTCTCTTCGATAGCGGCCTTTTTGTCGGTGACTGTATATTCTCTGACTGCCGCCTATACTGTAAGGTTAGTACGCGTTCGTTCCACGGGCCGTGTCGCTGTAGTCGTGACGGCCATTTTCTTCTCTCTCTTTCTGCTAGTGTCAGTGCGAAACAAGCTGCGTAGCGGAGCGTTCGTATCGCGCTTTAGTGTATCTTCTCTATCGTTCTTCTACTTCTGGAATCTCTTGCTCTCGAGGATTAGGTGCGTTCTCTTCAATTTTTTTGATATTTGCCTTAACGTTCTATATAGTATTCTTATTACTTCTAAAAATTGATTTATTATTGAAAATTTGACATTTGAAGTAGGTACCTAACTACCTACTATATTTTTAAAATTTTTATTTATAAGTAATTACTTAATTGTACTTTGCTTGCATTTATGCGCAATTAAATATTTATGTTTATTTAGCACGCACAGAGATTATGTTACACGGTAGATTTTCTGACGATGACCTTCTTTTTTGAAAGCAGTTTAGTCTAACTGTCACGTTGTGAGCAGTCAATCGATGACCAGATCCTGAATTCCTGACATCTAATATCCACATTTCTCTGAACTTCATAAATATATTGCATTATGACATCTCCTGCCAGTAGAATAATAGCTATCGACAGTCAGTCATAGAGTGAGAACAGCAGAGTATAGGTATTTGTGCCAAGATTGCATTTTTCTTACATTACTGCTGGCTCTTCTTTCGTTCTATAACTCACGACTTTACGTTTCATATTCACCTCTAGGCTCTTTGTTACGCTCTCTTCGCATCTATCTGTCACTTTCACGAGCAGTGCCGGTGCTATTTGGGCGCATGCGACAGGTAGTTGCACGAGTTCCGTCTTCAGCGCATTTAGCGAACTGCGTTTGGCTCTCACTGAACCTAAATGAGGAATTTATACCGGTATGCGGCGCAATAGACGGCCGGCCGCCATTTTGTTGTGCCTTAGAATCTGCTCTTTTACAACAACATAATCGTATCAGATTTTTTCCAGAATTCTAATTTGGAATTCGTGTTTAGTTGCAACGGCAAGTCGCCCCGATGTTAAACCAGTATTTAGGAGCGCCATTGGT
>DWEC01001506.1:0-13255 GCA_018245735.1 Microceris miodesmiata | reverse complement strand
TAAAATCGAGACACGACGCCTAGGATTCGTTTGTAGGAACACTATCGCAATTAGTCAAAGTGTTCCAACTTAGCTCCTAGGGGATTTAGGTTCTAAATTAGATGTTCAGTCGTTACTTAATGCTAGTCTGGTGGTCCCTTGGAACTTCTATAAAATAAAAGCCGGAATATCATAAAAGTTCATATAGAAATATCGTAAAAAAATTGCACAGAACTATGTCATTGAAATTAACACTTAATAATTAAATGGTAATCAGTTCACGTGTATCCTAGAGGCGACTATCTCAGTCCTCAGGAGTAGCAATTCTCAAACTAATTTGTGCTAACTGGGCAAATGATACTAACAGTCTGTTGTTGCAGTCTATGACCAATTTAACATTAACTAATAATTTTGTCAAAAACTTATACTAATTAGTGTAAGTGTCATTTGCTGTTGGAGAACTGTTATCTTTCCAGGGTTGTTGTTCATGGGCAGCAACGACTATTTCTGCTGCCTTCTGTTTGCTGCTCTCTTCGGTTAAAAAAAAGATGCATACACTTCGAATTGCAGTATTTGCTAAATCACTCCAATTTCGTAATGTAGCCGTAGTAGTTAAGATCAAGCATTGTCTGTTTTCTGATTTAGTTGGTGTTCCAAAATAAGAATACATACAGTTGTTATTAACAAATCAGATCACATTAAAGAATATAAATAAATTATCAATAGATAATAATTATGATTAACTTAGATTTTTTAAATATTCCTTTCTAGAACAAACGAAAATATTCATTCAATCCTTTGGGTTATTATATAAATAGAAAACTGAACTGTCTAAAAATGTTCTCTTTAATTTTTTATAATCATTGATACTCGTGTTGTTATATAAATAAAACACTTCTGTGAATTTCTTCCGCAGCGCTTAGAAGCTCCATGACAACTTCATAAAAGCTGGAATCATAACTTTACGAAGTTGCGAAGAAACAAAAAAGGCGGGGAATTTAAGTTTAAAGCCTTGAATCTTTCTGTCGGATAATGACACTAGAATGGATAACTGCCAATGTAACTTTTCGTGTTAATGCGTTTTTGCTGGACGGCTACAATTTAATGTTATGTTATATAAACAAATATTATAATTTTTATTTATACTGCTATGCATTTGTCTTACATTTCTGAGCGGGTTCCTACATTGTGGTACTTTTTTAATAGTAATGTACTGTAGCGGCGCGCTGCCTGATCTCCACAATACTACTACTCTACTCAGAAAGTGTCGAATCACTCTTCATTTATGAGTGTATATCAGCCTGAATTGGATAATGCGGTGTGGATAAACGTAGTCTACTTGTATGTTGGCAAAATCACACTATTTCATGACTGTTACCTAAAGATAACAATCGGAACGGAAGCTAGACATGGTTTTCAGTTTACGGAAACGCTGTAGATACTAGCACTATTGATAGTCACATATCAAAAGACCAGTCCAACCGCATCCTGTACGTATCACGAACTGAACGTTTTGCACTGCTCGCCACTTTTATATGTTATATGTTTATGTAGGTATATATAAATGTCGGAAGTTAAATTTGAATTTATAAATGTTATAAATGATTATATATTTACTACAATTTTTTGTCGAGAACTATTCATTTACTTTTTGTGATATGTAAATTTTAGTATGTGCACTGACAATGGAACATTAAAACGTTATAGGGATATTTATTGCAAATGAAACGGATCTCTTTCTCTGCGGGAACTTTTTATGATGCCAGAAGTGGACCGGAACTCACTGATGGTGAGGTCGCCCTGCTTGCAATATTGTTATAATTTTGTTGCGTGCATCGTTTTATACAGGGTGAACCTGGATAGAGTGAACCTCGTCAAATACTTTTAAGACGATTAAGACATAAAATGTTCATTTGTGTGTTCGTTCGTTGTGTTCATTAGAACAATATTCAATTCTGTACCTCTAGATATGTGCCATGATTCGCACACTAGAGCTTCCATATAATAGGAAGATAAATTAACACCACTAAGTTCATCTTTTTTATACTCGATAACTACTAGTTCCGCAGAGCATATTTCTTGGTAATCACGGAAGGATTTCTTCGTCTTTACGGGTAGATTTCTTGCTTTTCATTCTACATTGGCCATCAATCGCGTTAGGCACAGGTGTGGTAGCGGCGGTCGTGCGTCACAATTTGATGCGACCATCGCGCGCGTGTCCCGCGGGATGTCTTTGACGCATTCCTAGAATACCGGATTATGGACTGTGCGCGGAAGTCATTATTGCTTTATAACTGTTACTACTTCAGGTCTAATAAACTTTCACATTACTTAAAGGTTTTAGTTAATAACAATAATAATAATTTACCACCCTTTTATCATTCCACTGTTGAAATATGGGTCTGCTCTCATAATGAGAGACCATAGTCTGCCATGGTGGCCTAGTGCAGGTTGGTTGCTTGAAATTATATCATTACGATTGAAAAGTAAAATTTTTTTTGATTACTTTTTACGTTTTTGTACTAGTTGTATATTAATATGTGAAGAGATACGAGTTAATAGTTATGTATATTCAAGGGATATTAACATACTACATCGCAGTACCAATTTCGTGTTGTGACGCTGCAGACTGCACTACATACGTCAGTTCCAAGCCATTGGCAGTCGTCGCATTGAGGTTACGAACGCTTACACTGCACAATTGCACCTTATCCCTGCTTGCAGGCTACTAAATTAGAATAATACATTAAATAAACGACCTGGTTATATACAAGCGTTTTACTGGGATTGTACAGAGCTGTACGTGTATTTACTGGGTTTTTATTTTCTGTGGTATTATTTAGTGTTGTTATTAATTGAGTTATTTGAACGCTTTTGATTTAGGGAACAACAAAATTGCTTTTCATTTTAAATGTAATAGCTGAAAGTGACTAAGACTTGGAGTCTAACTAAATAACTTAATTTGTGATGAATTTAACACGCCTTAGAGAACGTTATGGAGAACTCGCAAGTTGTGTTCATTCGAACAATATTCAATTCTGTACCTCTGGATATGTGCCACGATTCGCACACTAGAGCTTCGATATAAAACGAAGATAAATTAACACCACTAAGTTACCACTGACTATACATACATATACACTGCATACACATATTTATGAGCACGCACGCACGCCCGCACGCACGCTCTCACGTCCACACGCATGCACGCACGCATGCAAGCACGTAGGCACCCATGCACACATAATATATATTTATTTAAATATGAGGTAGTAACTGGGAAATGTGGGAGTGCGCTACACTCCTCTGCCTCCCCCACTAGATATATATAGGCGTGAGTTTAGTTTTTTTAGTTTGCTGTGAACTAAACAGCATAAATATGTCAGCTTAAATAATCGATGTTAGTGTAATTCCGCATCGGCTCGTCCCAGCCGGCGGGTGATCGGCGGCTAATTCGCCGGCGGTGCGCAAAGCCGCGCAATTTCCTTCCCGCTCGGCTTAAATGTGATATTCCCTGTCAATTTGCGCTGCCGATACTCCAGCGCCGGCTCAAAGGTAAATTGTATTAGAGTTTATGAACTACAACTCTGCGTTGCGTTTATTGGTAGACCATCCGTAATTAGATTATGGACGGGAATGTCTTTGTGTGTGTGAACTCCGTTTATGTGAACTGTTGTTTGTGTGACTTCGACGAGTGTATAGTATATGTCTTACGTTTACCACGCAACATTTCTGAATCAAATGTTATGAACATAGTTTGAATCCTGAGAAATGATACAGGCTACCTGGAACAGTTAAAACCGATTCCTAAAAGAGTAAACGAATGTACAGTTGTACATATAAGAGCTTCGTATTGTTTCTGAATAAAAGCATTAAAGTCATCAGCAGCATTCAAGTGAGCAAGGTTATATCCACAAACAGATTTTATTAATAAGTTTTAGGCGTAAATAAAATAAAATCTATATAAGTATACATCAAATGTACTTATGTATTATTATTAAATGTATTTTATTTGCCATGTGGTTACCATAACACCGGCTATAAGTACATACTAAAATGACTATATTTGGAGATGTCCGTAAATATATGTATAAATATAGAAATGTTTCGTAATAATAACGTAGCTACTTATTTACTGGTTGATATTTCACGCATTAAGGCTCAATTCCCAATAATGCATAGTCGAAGCGAAAAGTCGCGAGTTATACGAGTACTTATGCTTTAGTAGCAGAATTATAGAGTTTCATCTCCATTAACTAACGAGTAAATTTGTGTATAGAGTACTATAGAGCATTGACAAAACAGTAAGCGTTTTGTTCGAGTCCGATGCTTTTTTACGCGCGACATAGCGCTTCTTTATAATATCTGTATTCAACTTGGCACGTTAATCAATACAGATAGAACTGAACATGCTATTAAAAAGTCTTGACTGTTGACGTTCCGATTCGACTGCGCTAGTGGGAATTCGGCTTAAAGGATCATTTGGAGATAAATGTAACTATATTTAAGAGATTCCAGCGCTTCAAGGCTCGACTTCTTTCAAAGTAGCAGTGACAATTAATCCTGTAGTACATAGAAATGAATATAACCGCGCAATACCATACAACGCAAATCACTATTTCCTGATACGGCATTGCAACCATATAGCAAATAGATCGAGTGCATCAGCTACATGACTTGTTACAAATTGGGTGCGATAAGGGATAATATTGGCATTATATGATGTATTCGTTATTTATAAGGCTTCTGAATCTAAAACATTTATAAAAATAAAAACATGTAATATGTACAAGACGTAATATAAGGTTTTGGTACATATTTATTCATAATGTATTGTAAAATGACAATTCATTGTAAAATGGCAATGACAGCTGTCATTTTTCGCAGAGGATAATAGTAATGGCCGATGAAAAATTAATAAACAATATATTTTTTTCATAATTGATATTTAAATACCTATTAGAATAAATACCATATGTTTATCAAACAGCGAATATGTACAAAATTAAAAAAAATAAACATAATTACGCAAAATATATGTAATCATAAAATATTGTTCAGGGTCAGTTTTTCTAAGGTTCATTACGTGGCTCCTTTCTTATAAAATAGATGGTCTGAACTTGGGTATTGGACGGAAATCAATTAATTATAGTTTATACTAATTTACTAGTACAGCGCTAATCACGGATGATTAGATCTGATGAATTCGGTAATAACCAATGGTATCTAGTCCAACCCCCGTTAGAGTAAAGCTATTGTATTATGAATACGATATTTGTTTATGAAGGACAGTCACAGGTTACACACCATACTACACATTTTAATAGTTAAACACTTACCTACTGAAAGCAATAATTTAATGAGTAGGTAATTATGAATGAGCAACCGTTAATAAACCCAATATAATATATAAACAGGTTAATTATTATAATGAGTTACAAATGAAGCCAAAGTGTTCATAAAAGGAAAATGAAATATATTCTTCGATTTACTTATACAAGTTTACAGTGTAGATGTATATTTAATGCGACACTAACACACAATGTCCGTTTCAAACTATCTGTAACTTTAAAGCAACATGACCGGCCCCCGGTTATAACAGAAATGTTAAGCAAGAAAAAAATAGTTCATATCAGCAAAGAACACAATAATATACTGAACTAAAATCTGAGATGCAGTATATTTAACCCGTATTTGAATAATGGTCACACAGACGGAGCTGTAATATTTATATATATAATAGCAAAGCATGCGGCAATATATAAAAGCATATTTTTCATAACAAATGATGCAAGTGCAACTGCGAACAAACGTAGCTGTAATATACACAATAACTATTGTTAACATGTTACCGAACTATGTTTATTTGTAAGAAATTTCTCATATTCGTTTCCGTTTATATAATAGTTACGCATTACTATATTGGTTAATGTTAGGTTAGTATATGGTTGTTATGTTTGATTTTTATAATACATTTTTATATATCTTTAACCACTAGAAGTGTTTGTAGAAAATACTGGTTTAATAAATGTCTCAGTATTTTTTTGGTAAACCTGAAACTAATCAATCGAACATCTTTTAATTTTATTATTGGGTTATTTAACTTGAAATTCCTAGCAGTAGACCAGACCCTGGATTAATGCTCGATGTATGGTAATACGTTCACGCTCTATTTAATGGGGGTATAGATAATACTGAAAAGTGGGAGAACTAAATTCATTTGCCTAATCCTTCGAAAAATACAGGCGCGAGATTATATTATATACACACGTTCGCATGCACGCAAACAAGCATGCACGCACGCACACATACATACACATCCATTCATATATACTATGTATTTGTCTGCTACTCGCAAATTGTAGGCATTGCCCTTCTGTATTCAATATACACACGTAGAACTGATCGCTGTCGTTCAGGCATCAATCAACGTCGCTCCGCGGAAATAGCTTCGCGGAGAGTTCCAAGCAAAAAATAACAAACGCGCGATTCTCTTTCGCCATGAACAGGGGCGTTCACCCCCATGCGTATTTGTATGTAACCATTCGCACTGGTAATGAGGATCACGTAATGAACATAAGTTTCATCTTCATGTACGCGCGACGTGTATTTAAAGATCTCATTTGAAAATATGCTTTTGTTCATTCTTTGCGATTACTGATTAGTAATTTTTTTATACAATATTTCACGTTTTTCTTCTATTACAAAATATTTTTGCTTTTTGTTACTGGACTCGGGCCTCGTTGATATTGAGGGATATCTGGAGTCGGCTTACAGGGGGATCAGCCTTGTGTAAGTCAACTCATGTCGCTAGTCTGCCAGCGCATCAGTAGGAAAAACGTTTCTTAAAATACAATGGGATTATTGAACTGATACGAATAAAACATATTTTTCAGTCAAAGGTAGCCCAAGTCGTGTTCCAAGTTCCATGTTTCTATAGCTTTGTACGAAATAAGAAAACTGTTATCTATCTTGTTAACATAACATAACATCACGCTTGTATTTCTTTAAAGAGATCAGCAGAATAGCGGCTCAACGGGAGAGCAGAATAGGAGAGTAGCATATTGCCATTTATTTCTTATTATAGTTTGTTAGTAACTATAGTTGTCATAAAAATGAACCTATGATAGTCATAGATCTCCTTGTTTCAGGAAGGAATTGAGAATTTTACAATTTCATTATAGCCATTACACCCATTATTCCGTCATAATTGGATGTTCTTGTCAATTGTGCGGTGGAGCGTTGCTTTCCCAATTAATATTAAAATTACTACGAAAATGAGTAAATAAACCTTTTGACGCCGCCATTTTAACATTAGCGGTTAACTGGTTCGCCAAATTTATTATTATGAATATAAAGTGGTATATTATATTGTATTGAATTTAAGTTATTTGGATTAATGGCGGCTGGAGCGCAGATGTGTGCGTAAATTTGCAGTTCGTAAACTCCAATTTTAATATCAATTATACTGTAATTAACAATAATATTGCATTTACTGAATGTTATTTTATGAGTAATTTTTGTTTTATTATTAAAAATATTCTTTCCGTAGATGACTATAATATGTAGAATCTTGGTCGTTTATTTCCAAAAAAAAATTTCATTTTAATTATCGACAAATATTCCTATGTGGCGTAATGCTTCAATTTTTGTGTGGACCGAGTATATTGTTAGAAACTTGTTTTAAAATCGAATTAAACATAACATCACGCCTGTATGGAATAGGTGATGAGCCTATTGCCATACACTGGGCACAGATACAGACTCCGATTCACTACTAGAAATCCTAAATTAGAAAGATCCAATAGTACCCCACCCCAGAATTTAAACCCAGGACCTCCCAATTGGGGGTCGCGCTTGCAACCACTAGGCCAACGAAGCAGTCAATCGAATTAGGTTTGATTAATATTTTATACATCGAAGTAAAATTTCCAAATTAAAGATACTTTCAATAAAATAACGAAAGATTACATCTTTCACAACGGAACAAACACAATTTTCAACGCATTACATTTACAGCTCAACGTGAACCTTTCTGGCACCGTCCATAATCTGACTAAATTTGGCCAAAGAGTTTATAAACCATGCAAAATTGAACCGGTGTTTTTATGATATCCAAATTAATTAGCAATCTAGACCGATAATAATTACGAAAATTATGTCAGTGAATGTATAAATAAACATCCAATTATTTTAGAACCGGTCAATTCTAGACAATGTAACAGATAAACATTGTGCCGTAATAAAACATTTGGATTAGATTAAATTTGTAAACGAGAAAAATTAGTTCTTTTTGTACAATAAATTCCTAAAAATGGATTTCCATGCGTAGATCTTGAATTTGCATTAACAGTGGGAATAACTATAATCAAATTATGTTCGTGGTAATGTTATTAAGATTAAATTAATATATATTCCAATTTTTCCAATATTTCAATTCTAACAAATAATATCACATTATAAAATCATGATTCATGAACATATCACTTTCATAAAATAGAATTTCAATTTGTTATTAAACATTCGTCACATAATAATTATTGTTGTTGATATAATTCTACAATAATACGAATAAACAGACATTTTTTTATACTCCACAAGCTAAAGGGCAAACACGGAAAGTAATCAAGTTAACAACTTTTAATTATCGCGGTATGACGAACCCATGTCACAACAGCTACAAAATTAAATGGAACTTTCAATCGAATATGTTACAATATTCATAAGAATTAAAAGATGTTATATTGATTAGTTTCCTTGCTAGTGAATTCGTATGAGTCCAAGCTCCATTTTAGAATTCTTAGCCTACTGCTATAGTAGTACTGTAGTACACCGTACACTACTCGTATATAACGGATGAGGTTCTGGCAATCGGTTGATAGGGAAAATGAAGAAGTATAAAAATGTTATATACTTATAAAGTCTATTCAGTGAAATAATTACGTGTACCTATGTACACGGTTATATACCCTACATGTATACAGCACATCGACAGCAGATATCCGACAAATATATGAGGATTCCAACCGCGTGTACGTTTCAATAAATGGTTTTAATTTGAAAATTTCCCTATCGAATATGAATTTTCACTTTTGATGCATGAACGAGTTTATCTTTTCAAAGGTAAAACATACGGCGTTATCGCCGCGGGCGGTTTTCATTTATCAGCGCGGCGCTGTGTGTGACGTCACGGGAATATAATGCAGACTTCAATCATTCAGTGTTTGTGCCGTTAATGGTCAATCGTAATACATTTTTAATCGTAAATGTTATTAACAGATTATTACAACGTATGTATTGAAATGTACAGTAAAGAGTTTATAACACCTTACTATTTACATATTGAATTGCATATTTAATTTCAAATAAATTTGGATTTTGATGTGTGATCGAATTAAGAATGTGACAAACACAAGAAGCCATCTTGTAATCACAGATTTGTCAAGCGGGGTGGGTAACTGAAGATTGATGGAATAAAAGAAATTGGATAAGCATACTGCTCAAGCGAAGGTCAAATTGTATGAAGGAAGCTGAACAATGTCGTCACTCACGATCGTCAGTAATAAAGGAATGACAATAAGAGAGTCGATGTATTCTTCAGAGGGAAAAATAACCTATGAGATATTAGTAGGTACTTAGTAAGACCATTAAATAGTTATTCAGTTTCAGTTAAGTCAAAGCGCTCATAAATGAAGAGGGGAAATTTCACTAATAGTTTTTAGGTTGAGTAATACCGAGCTCAGACAGCCCTTGGGTGTGTCTATGCTGCAGAAGCCCCGACGGACAGTCAAATAGTCAACCAATCAACAAAGACTGGAACGTGGTGGAAATTATTAGATAATGTTTATTAAATATTGAAAGCACTAAGGTGCTTAAATTTTTTTTTGCTAATAAATTAGTTCATCGTGCCTCTAATACCCAAAAAAATGTACTGTACTATCTAATTATTTTCGGAACAGTATGAAAAAGCATAAAACTTAATTGGTACACAAGGAAATTGTAGTTAATCAATCCTTTTATACACACACATACAAGAAATATTATTGATATATAAATTCTATAATCATTATGGTGTCTTTAAGGCACGGCATCGTATGTTTGTTTTTATTTTAGCCTTATCTTCGTTGGACTTCTAAAGCCAGTTTTTTATAACACTTCAATCACACGTGTCGTTCTATGCTCTATCAAGTTTTTTTCAAAGCTTGAATGCCTTGTTAAACTTCATAAGCAAAAACGAACACATCTGCCTTTTGTTTTCCCGCCATTTCATCAAAACTAATATGGCTGTCGGGTCCTTTGGCAAGTAGAATTAATAATCAATATAAATATTGAATAATTTTATTCCATTTAAATTTTGAGAATATTCTGTTTAAAAATAAAAAAACGCAATAAAATGTTTATATATAAATGTACAATAAATAGTAATTTGGTAAACAGATTTAAAAAAATAATGCTTCCATTAAATTACCATTATAATTTTGCGCGTAAAGGAGTTTCATTTGAACGAACATCTTTGCAATAGAACAGATTCATGTGGTATAGGTATGAGTCGAATAGTTTGAAATGCGGTAAGAATTGTTTATTTAGAATTGTACTTAATGTTCTTTTCAATGGCGGGCTATCAGTGGCAATGAGCGATTGTGCTAAACTGTACGTAAGAAATATAATTTAGGTCAGATACTTTTCGCTATAAATAAATGTTATTTATGGCTATTCGTTTCCCTCTGTGGAGCGTAAAATGAGGTTACAAAGACTTAGTACAACCAGAACGCAAATGTAACATTTTTCACAATACAACGTATTTTTTTCTATAACTTGAAAAGATACCTCAGAGTTATCCTTAGTAATAAAATTTCACTAAAGATCCCTGCGCTACATTTTACTTTTGATTTATTTGAATTCGTTAATGGTATCTACAGATATAAAAAAACATACCGTTTTTTAAAATCAAAACCAAAACCACAAGACAAAAGTTTGTTTTATCATTCCTTATTAAAAATCGATTAGTCATAATGGATTGATTAGAAATAAAATTGTCACAGTTTATTTACTCAGTGTTTTATATTGAACATAGTATAAAAATATTATGTCTTACATAGGACATACTTTACCTTTCACGGCAAGTTTATGGAGTAATAATGAAATTTTGTATCATAAAACTATTTCATAGCATAGAAAAGTAAAAAAAAAATTGGAGTTTTTAATTACTTTTGCTTTATTCTCCGCCAAAAACTCAAAAAAAAACGAATGAATACGCCGAGATTAAGAGATATACTTTAAATATTGGATTACGACTTATAACTTTGGGTTCATTAAAATTTCGACGTGAAAATGAACTAAACAAATATTAAACACCGGTGAGCTTCATCGGGTATTCGGAGTATGTAAACAACTTGGCGCAGCCAGCTATCCGAAACTTTTCTTACCGAAATGAAATCACGCTGAATTTCAGTTTTATCAGTGCAAATAGCGGCGAGGGGGAAGGAAATGGGAGAGCGACCGGAATATTTGCTTAGTGCCAGAGAGCGACAGGAACCGCGTTTCCCGCCAAACCACCTCGGATCAGTCGCTTATGAAATTAAAATCTCGACTTATTTGAAAATCGAACGCTTTATTTGAAAATAGAATGCCGTTCGAGTATCGTTAATGCTATTTTCATACATCGTTGGTTTGTGTTTAATGTAAGAACTGACGAACTTACGTTATTCGCAACTTAAACATTTTTTTTATTTTATAGTTGATGAATTTTTACATCACACTATTATAAAAACTCGTGTATTTATCTATAGTGTTCTGTGGTTTACAATGGACACCGGACACACTGGAAAATGGCTATTTCAACTAAATAGTTAATTAACAGTCTTTTACCAATCATTAGGCAATAAAAATATTCCCCTGGCCTTAATATAAAACCACTTATTAATTAAATAAAGTTATTTTCATTACGAAATATAAGTATTTTCTAGGTAATATTTTTATATTTCACATTTATATATGCAAATAGAGATTGTAAGTAAGCCACAAAACTACGAGGAAGTGAAATAGCTGTGTTAATTTCTTTATAATTTATGACTTGCATCTTCACAACTTACCTTTCGTAATTAATGATTCAATTAATATATTATGGACTCAATTACAAAATATTTGAGGTACATTTAAGATTTTGGGATTTCTTTAAATCAAAAATTGTAAATTGAATAAATTCTACTCCATTTTGTATCACTACTTTAAAACTGTAACAATTAATCGATTCTGTGGTAGTTATCTGTGCCTTATAAGTAAAATTATATAAATCATAATAATCGTCAAACATTTTTATCATTCTATTGTTGGACACGGTGACATACATGATATGACATTTTTCAATTGTCAGTGAAATTTTAACTTATTGGCGGTCTTAACTTTTGATGCCATGCGTGATGCGACGAAGAACTATCACACGCATTCATTCAACCGATCAGAGGTCAGGTACATAAGTAACAAATGGCGCCAATTTTTTGTTAAAACTGACACCGCGTACGCAGGGCCGCGCAAGTAAAAGTTACACAGTTCTTCTACTCTCCTGTAAATTTAACATTTTCCGTATTGAGACCGCAGTCCCCATACATCCTGTCCTCATCATACATACTTATCGACCGCAGTAACAATATCTGAAGCAATTTTTGAGAATGTAGTGTTCATGAATTATGTAGTGTTCATGATTTCCGGTAAATTAAGGATTACTTAGGACTTATAGTATTATAACATTACGGCGGGTCCCTTATAAGCTAGGTAGAGTTAGCCGAGTGCACATATGAATAAAAATTGAACCTATTCGCAAAATTGTGTTTAATTTTTTTTTTATTGTTACAAAATATAATCAATTCGTTTGTGTTATTGTTTTTGTTTTTATGTCGTTGATTTTGTCGTTCATGTCGTTTATTTATAGTTTTTATTTACTCCGATAATCACCACAACTGTTACGCGCATTTTTTTTAATTTATCCTAGCCAACACCCAGTCGGAGCAGCTGAAAGTAAATGATCACCGTCGTCTACGGACATTTGCAAGACTGTAAGGGTGTAAGGTACGTTTTACGTTTCAGCAGTTACGTCATACGTTCCATCATGGAATAGGCGGTGCGCTTATAGGCTGTAGATTCAGACTTCAAGCTACTTTTAGGAATTTCAAGTTAGATAAAATCGGTAGTACCTACCCTACTCAAGAATACGTTAGTGTTATTAGCCGACTTTCCGTCTCAAATAGGCCCAAAGTCAACATGAGATCACACCTGAAGC
>DWEC01001505.1:0-13256 GCA_018245735.1 Microceris miodesmiata | reverse complement strand
GTCCTGGTCGTGGGTCGTCTTCAAGTGAATCCCTGCCTTGCTTAAAAAGGTTGTGCCACCTGTAAACTATCGTTTTACTAGGGCAAGAGTCCCCGTAAACCGATGACATCTCTTCCATTATGATTTGCACAGACTTTCCTTGCTTGTTATGAAACTTTATAACGGCGCGATGCTCGATTTTCTCCATACTGCAAATTTTCTTCTGGATTAAGTTGTTTAGTTGTCGATAGTTTTAAAACTAATCAAGCAATTGTGATAAAACTTTATATTTATACTATTCATGAGTCTTAACACGTACCGCCCATAATTAACGAGCCCGCTATCCTCCCTCCAACCCCGCCATTCCGCGGACTTAAAAACGCACCCTCGTAAAATATCTTTATGCTTGTGATGTTATCTCAATTAATAATATGTATATTTTGTCTGTAATTTGTTTCTTTTCTGTCATGAATTTCTCATGTTTTTACCTGGTATATATTATGTATAAACAATATTGTTGTTAAGCCGACGTTTCTTTATAGGGCTTTTGCTAAGGAAACGCTTGCCAGGTACGCGATTTTAATCATATAGAAATTACCAACCAGTGGGCCGCAGTATGTATCAGCTGATCGTTGATTGATATCTGTCAAGTATTATTCTCTTCTCTTGAGTCTGTCACTATCGTAAGAGATAAAATGAAGTTTTAAAACAATCTAATACATCTTCAATGAGCGTCCATGTGATAACAAATTTTTTTAAAGACATTTCAATAAATTAGATATGTCTATATAATATGCGTGAATTCGGTAAATTTGGCCCATTGATAGGCGCTATCGACGAAGGAACATCAAATGTGAAATTTTTGGTAAAACCTTCATCGTTTCATAATGACTGAAAACTGTATTAATAATTACGTTTATGTACCATATTAAACATGTTTTATTTGGTGGAAACCATATTTAAATTGAAATATATTGATTTTAGGTATTTGCAGCAAACACTTCAGAAGTTTTAACATACCATCAAATATCATTAAAACGGTTCAGTCCTCAAGAAGGCTGGGTAGAACAAGATGCATTAGAAATACTCAGTGCAGTATTAGAATGTATTGAAGTAAGAGAGTTGATACAAGAGACAATACTATTAATATTTATTTACATGAATTAATATTTATATACACTAATTAATAATTCGTTAAATAAAAAAAATATGTGATTAATCATTATTGAAATGGTGTTTAATGCTTTTTGTAAATTAATGGTTCTGCTCGCAGGTAACAGTAGATAATCTTAAAAAGCTTGATATAAACCCAGCAGATGTGGTTGGTATTGGTATCACTAATCAGCGAGAAACTACAATAGTATGGAATTCTGTCACAGGGGAACCACTGTATAGTGCCATAGGTAAGTCACGAAAATAAATTGAATGGGTGTGTCTAACTTTAAAATTTCCAGTTCCATGAAGTTTGGCACCAGCCTGCTGTATGATTATAGGCTTACCCCCCTTTCCACAGGTTGTATAATAAACTGATAACAAGTACTACACTAATAATTAACCCATTATAATTCCACTATTGGAATAGGTCTCCTCTGATATTGAGAGGATTAAGGCCACAGTCTGCCACACTAAGTGTGGGTTTCCTGACAATGTTTTCCTTCACTGTTAGCAAGTGATATTTATTAAGTACTACACTCCTCAGGCTGCTACCCCTTTGAGAAAATATGAGTGTGATTTATCTATTTTATATTATTTATTTGTTTACTCTTAGTTAACACGATTTAAACAAACCACTTACATTAAATAACACAAAATTATATACAAGACATATGTTATTATTATTATTACCATGTTTCGCATATGCCTATATCTAGAAACAAAGTAAAACATTTTATTTCATAGCTTGTTCTATATAAACACAAAAGTGATTATTATTATTACTTGTACACTTGTCTACTTTTTATTGTTCAGTAAAATAGATAAAAAATGATTGTCTGTTATAAGTGGCCTAAGTTTAGCCACAAATTAAGCACTAATGACTGAATATCTGTAATATCAAATTATTTGATTTACATCTACCCACAGTATCAGGGATATTATAGTGTGATGTACATGCATGCCTAACATTCATTAATACATAATAATTTAAGCTATTAATTCTTTTGTCTACTAGACATACAATGGACAAAAAATTTCAGTTCTTTACTATATGTAAACATGTTCCCATATCATTAGTTAATTTGTATATAATTGTTTCTAATATGTCATACATTGCTCAGATTATTTGATATCTTCTTTAATGTATTCTTGGCAGACTGTTGCCTTAACCCTTATCATTGTTTAAGTAGACTTACATCAACAGTGATGATAAAAAAGGGTTGATGATGATATTTTTTTATATAATCTAGCTTATAATATAAAAAAATTGTTTTAACATTTTGTTACAGTGTGGTTAGATGTTAGAACTTCAAAGATAGTTGATAATCTTGTTGAATCCAAAAGTGCACAATGTGTCCATGCTGTAACTCAAACCAGTGGGCTTCCAATGTCAACATATTTTTCATCAGTTAAGTTAAGATGGCTTCTTCAAAATGTGACTGCCATCAAACAAGCTGTTGCATCAAATCGGTGCATGGCAGGGACAGTGGATTCATGGCTAATATGGGTATGTGTATGATTCTTCATAAAACTACTGCTAAAACTTCTTTGTAAAACACTTTTTATCATGTAGCAATATCAATAAATATTGCCATTGACAGGGGTGTAAGGGGTTCCAACCACAACCTCAGGAGTCCAAACCAACCTCACCTGCATGTGGTGCACCCTGCTATAACAGACGAGGCTCTGGCGACCGGCTGATTGCGTTATAGCGCAGTCTAAGTAGGCACGGCTAAAGGCCCTGGCCGCCGACGGGCAGCAGCATCGGCGCTGGGAAAAGCTGTGCCCTGCGATCTCCAACCCGCACGGCCAGCGTGGAGATTACGGGCATTGCCCGGATATTGATGATGATTGCCATTGCAATCATCATCATCAGTCCCCGTTCAATTTTATATTTGGATAATTATTTAGTTATATCTTTACAGAACCTGACTGGAGGCAGTCGCGGTGGAGTCCACATAACTGATGTCTCAAACGCTTCACGCACACAGCTTATGTCCTTAAAAAGCCTACAATGGGATAAAGGACTCCTTCGCTTCTTTGAAATACCAATAGAAATTTTACCAAAGATTAAAAGTTCTGCAGAGATATATGGCTATATTGCTACTGGATCTCTTGTCGGTACTCCAATTGCTGGTGTGAGTAATAATCTGGGATTTGCTAATTTCATTGACTTATACTGTACTACATGTCTTTTGGTGCAATTTTGTTTAAACTATTTCAATTAGACAAGAAGAATTATCTGACATTCTACGTGAGCTATTTTTAAACAATTATCCATCTATGTATTAAAGCAAAATGTATGTGTGAATTTTCTCATTAGTAGTTCTTAAATATTGAATAGAATTATGAAGACATCAGACTAGAACATTTTCTTGTTTCATATTTTTAAAGAGTGATTATTAATTTGCTGTATTTTAGTTCTAAACTAACTCTTTATTGGGATTGTTTAATTTTCAGTGCCTTGGCGATCAACAGGCAGCTTTAGTTGGCCAAAATTGCATGAAATTTGGACAAGTAAAATGTACTTTTGGCACAGGCTGCTTTCTACTGTACAATACAGGTGACCAGTTAAGATAATATTGCCTTTTACACAATAAATGTCCATACAACACTTCACACTCTTTACCTTCTCAGTGTGCTTGTCTTAAGGAATTAAAGGAGGCTCTAAATATTGAATAGTTCTACCTGTTACTCATATATAAACATCTAAAGCTAACAAACATAATTATTAAAAAAAATCTAATCTATGACATTGCTTGGTTACATTGGACCTAGCCCTTGTTATATACATTTAATTTTCTATTGAGTTATAAAAGAGCTTACTTAAATTTTTGTATTAATCGTGTTATTAATATGTATCACTTTTAAGGGGAATCAATAGTACACTCCCAACATGGACTTCTTACAACTGTGGCCTACAAGCTTGGACCAGACGCATCGCCAATTTACGCTTTGGAGGGGTCAGTCGCAATTGCCGGTAAGCAAGTTCTATCTAAATAGATTGTCTATAAAATATTGTTATATGTGTATACAGGAATATTATTATTGATCAAGAAATATAAATAGTTACTGTACAAAAGTAATTTAATTATCATTGTTCAAGCCTCTTCACATAGCTATTTATCATTTAATTGAGATATACATAAATTATCAGCACAAACAATTTATTACTATTTTATTAATTTACATAGTTACATTTCTTGAATGTATACATATAATTGAATATATATAATTATTAGTTTGGAGTAGTGATTAAAATCATTTGTGAATAATAATTATTTCTTGAAGATTCCATTACCGTAGATCTTATATAAGTATGTATTTCATATAAGAACTAACTACACCATACTTCACGTAGGCGACACATTACAGTGGCTACAAGACGGACTGGGGATACTCGGCGACGTCTCGGATACCGAGGCTCTAGCCACTAAGGTGACGGACAACGAAGAGGGAAGCATTTGTTTTGTACCTGCATTTAATGGCCTCTATTCACCGCACTGGAGGAAGGACGCCAGGGGGTAAGGAAATAATTGTGTACTTTTCACGGGTCTCTCTACTTGCTATTGTTTAAAAATATGTTATGTTACGTATATGTGTTGTGAAAAGAATTTGTTTAGGAATGTTGTTCCATAAATGTGACTGTTTTTTAACGGTTGATTCAGTTATAAATCTCGTAATCAGTTTAAATAATGCTCAATACGACCCAATACCAAATATCCTTTCAAATATGACGGGGTTTGTCTACATTCATCATTCTCTTCATACACGCATGTCGTTTTCAGAGACTTCTGATTTCTCCGTCATCCAAAATCGTCATGACCTATTTGGTCTAGATATGTGAATCTTGGTCCCCAAAAAATTAGCATTACATATCTGTTTTGTATGTATATAATTTATCAGCCATCTGGTTACCATAACAGATCTGGCCGTGTGTGGAGATGTCTCAAGATATTATTGTTTATAAAAATGGTTTACAGTGTAATGTGCGGTGTGAGTAGTCGCACGAGGCGCGAGCACGTGGTCCGCGCGGCGCTGGAGGCGGTGTGCCAGCAGGCGCGTGCGGTCGCCGCCGCCATGGCCGTCGACTGCGCGCCGCTGCGCCGGCTGCTCGCTGATGGCGGCATGGCGCACAACGCCGCCCTCATGCAGATGCAAGCAGACGTCCTCGGCATACCCGTCGTAAGTTTCATTCTTAGAGCAGCTAAGCCAGACCTTCATTAGAGTTGAGCGCGATTTTTCTCGCAAACGTTTATAGGTTGCGCCTCAAGTTACAATCTGTACGTTCGATTCATATCCTTTGATAATAGTTATACCTACCTGTTTATGAATTAAATATCTATAGATGTGACTTATGTATCTATGAAAAAATGTTCCAAGTCACTCTCCGTAGACCGCCACACTTATCTTTGCAAACGGCGCTATCTGTAAACAGCGATTTTCTATTACCTGCGATTTTTCAATTTTGCACGTTGAACTGTATCGAATGTGCTAATTACGTGTTGTTAATAAACGGTTATATATTTCACAAATTGGATTTTAAATTATTTGTCAGTAAAATATAGATTTAAGTAACATTACGTATTTTTATGATATCGTCTAAGAATATATCGGTAAATTGTTTCTATTCTAGTAAAATCTAATCACTAGAGATGGGTAGCCCGCCAGTTAAAGACAAGAAAGATATATATATATATATATATATATCTTTGCAAAATATATACCTAACCACTCTTTACCTCGCATGTGTTCCAATTATATCTCTACCTGTCCATAATACATAAGTCAATTTTCGTAATGAGTTACGCTCGTTCAGAGTTAGAGAGAAAGAGATGGGCTTATATAGTAATTTACAAGTAAAAGAGAGAGACGGATAGCTATTGTATGTTTGTAAGTATTAAAAATGTAAATTACGGATTTTCGGAGTTTTATGTCTGAGCTAATAGAACCGAAGTTATAAAGGATATATTTTTAGTCTTAACTGCCTTATTCTTTCTCTGAGCCGTACTATATGAGTTACGGATTACTCTGAGCTATATGAGTTACGGATATAAAAGAGTGATATATATATCCCAAGATCGAAAAGATATAAATCACTCTTTTCTTGTCAAGGATATATTTTCGTTTTTACCCATCTATCACACAAAAATTGCTATTACGGGCATAGACAAGTGTGTAGGTGTATAAAACATCAACTTATATTCTTGACATATCAGATATAATTACGATTATAAAATTAATGTGGCATTTTATTTTCTAGAATTCATAGTGTGAAAACAAAACTAAAAAGCATGATAGTTATATTATAGTTTTTGAATTGAATCATTGTAATTTTTTTGCAATAGGTTCGTCCGCTAATGATGGAAAGCACAGCCTTAGGAGCCGCAATAGTTGCAGGCCACGCGTTGCGTGTGTGGCCCGCTAGCACACCCAGCCCTCCAGCGGACACCTTCATGCCAACTATATCTAGCGAAGGTACGTATAACGGAAATACTCACGGATAAATGGCTGAGAAAAAAAAACTCTACCTTAATCAAGATCCACAATACGAAATTGTTACCCTAGCTGCATAGAACTAATTAGAAATTCTTTGTATTCATTACTTGGTCCTCACCTAACCAGAACAGTTTTTGCTAATAGGCAGACAGGAGTTCTTGCACCCAAGACTTACATGTCTTTTATTCAGTGCATCTACATTGTTTGTATATAGCCTATTGTTTACCAGAAACCAAACCACTAACATCCATCGCCATTATGAAAATATTGTGAGATAATGTGCATGAGATTTTAATTGATTAAATACATTGGTTACAGAACGTGAAATTCGCCGTGTTCGCTGGGAATCAGCAGTTGAACGATGTTTGAATTGGGTGACAGATGATACAATCAAAAATAAACCAAGCAGTGGTATTGAAAGATTTGTTATTTTGGAATTCTTATAGTGTATGAAAAAGACTTAATCTCAATGCTCTTATTGTTACAGAAGAACCAGACACAACAACAAATGTTTTACCGCCTGGCTTATTTTTCCTAGGAACTGCTCTTCTTGTTATCATAGCTGATAAACTGAAAATGTGATTTTGTTAACACCTGATCAAATTAATTATTAATCAAAATACCTCTTAAAGTTAGTCAACTTGTACACAGTATTAATTATTAAAACATATACATAGTTGAATTGTTAGTTGTTATTGTGAAAGAATAAATGTTACAAAATTAATGAGTATTTTGATTCAGTTGCATAGGATTAAAAGAAAAAGTAATGAATTGCAAAATTTATTTCATGCATAACAAATAATAAATGAAACAGTACATTGTACACTAATGTTATGGAATAGTTAGATCAAATCAAATGACAATATTGTATGAAAGTATAATATATTTATTATGTAAGGTATGCATATATAAATTATTAATCAGAACATAGGTGTCATGGGAACCACTATCCTTTAATTACAGCAATGGGTCGTAGTTTTACAGTCTTTTTACTAATGCCTGCAGCATGGCACGTATTCACTACATCAGTAACATTTTTATATGACTCTGGAGCCTCTTCCATAACCAATTTTGGAGACGCCACTCTGATTGATATGCCCATATTTTCCAATTTATGTAACACATCCTTGTAATCTATGTTTCTTCTGGATTTCGCCCGTGAAAGTGCTCGGCCCTTAAAAATGTTAAATTGATAATAAGAGATTCATGCCAGTACATGATTGGTGTAAGGGTTTGATTATCATTATCACAAATCTATTCATAATGTTGTTATCCTTTCTTTGTTCAAGATCATTAATTTAGTCAATATTACTCAAGAGCTTAAAATCATACCCTGCCACACTAAAATGCATTTAGCATATTAGCTGTCTTCTCACACCTTAGAGAATGATATAGAGAAATATAATTGTGTAACAGTTTTCTGTCACTATGATGGGGAATACATAATAAAACTAGTATAGTCAAAGGAGCATGCTATCATATCACATCACAGCATAAGGCTGTCTCAATCCACTATTGAACATAGTCAATTGGCCTACCTCAGGAGAGCTGAATGATTTTGTATATAACCCCAATGCTGAACATGCAAATTGGGGATTGATGATATGACAAAAAATTATAGACCATATAATTCTAGCATAAGCTATACTTACAGCTCCATGGCAAGTGGATCCAAAGGTTTCAGTCATACCCTGATGAGTTCCAGTTAGAACATAGCTGCAAGTGCCCATAGATCCACCAATCAGTACAGGCTGACCTGTCAGTTGATAATCTACAGGTATGAGTGGATGGTGCGGAGGGAATGCTCTGGTAGAGCCCTAAAACCCCATGTGTTTTAGATTAGATTTGAATTATGATTACTATTATATAGAAAACAACCCAATAATAATTACCTTTCGATGGACCAACAATGTCTTCAATTTTCCATCCACAACATGTTCCTCTATTTTTGCAATATTATGTGACACATCATAGATAACATGCATGTCTAAATCATCAGGAGCCATTTTAAATTGTTTAGCAAAAGCTTGTCGAGTCAGGAAAGTCATAGAGCTACGGTTAACCCATGCAAAATTGGCTGCAGCGGCCATTGCCTTCAAATAGTCTTGGCCCTCAACTGATTTTATTCTAGCACAAGCCAATTGTCTATCGTTAACATCAATTTGATCTCTCTTCATAGCTTTCTCCATTTGTACTAAAGCATCAGTAGCTACTTGATGACCAAATCCTCTACTTCCTGAATGTATCATAACAACAACTTGGCCCTGCCTCTCAAGCCCCATTTTGCCAGCTGCATATTTATCGTAGATTTCATCGACAACTTGTATTTCAGCATAATGATTACCAGCTCCAAGAGTACCAAGTTGGGGTAAACCTCTCTTCTTCGCCCTGAGGCTGACTTTTGAGGGGTCAGCATTCAGCATTCTCCCATATTCCTCACAATGTTCTTTGTCTTCAGCCCAAACATATCCTTCCCTCAGAGACCAATCCATACCCATTTCTAAGGCTTCTTCCATGTCCCGAGCATTCATTGGAATAATACCTTTTGATCCAACTCCAACAGGAATATGATCGAAGAGACTTTGAGCTAGTTGTTCCTAAAAAAACTCCATTTAATGAACCATAACCATAATTGAATTGTTTGAAATTAATATATATTATGTTTAATACAATGGTGTGTGTACTTTCCATAACTTAATATTGTACTTTCGTATTGCACAATCTTTGAAGGTAACTTGAAGATTACCAACATTATCCTCAAAGTCAATATCAAGATTATTTTTATAAGTGATCTGTGCTCAGATATTGATAGTCATTTAGTTATTCACATTAAACTTAGTACCAGTAAACAGTACCTTGATAGGCTGCACATCCTTTTCATGCAAGTTTGTGCGCAGAAGACGTACACCACAATTGATATCAAATCCTACACCTCCAGGTGAAACTATGGACTTGGGATTGGACATATCAAATGCAGCCATATTTCCTGTAAATTAAAAAACAATGGAATTTTAATAGCTGTAAATGACATATTCAACACAGCGACAATAATTGTTATAAGCTCACACCTATATATCCTTGAAGGGACAGGCACAAAAATTTAGTACTCCCTTGTTTCATAGATTATGTAATACATGCTCTAGAATGGGGGTTAGCCTATTGCAGAAGACCGGGCAGAAACCTAGCCTCAGAGGTACTGCTAGGAATTTCAAGTTGGAAAAACCCCATAATCTTGTGCCCAAATGCACAGAAATAAAACCCAGGACCTTCCGCTCAGCGGTCACACTACGCCAATGACGCTATCTTAATGATTGATAATTTAAATGAATAATGAGCTCCTAAAGAGATAATTTTTCTTATAGTATTTATTGATAATTAACCTTATTATGGTAGGTACCTAACTACCAAAACTCTTCAGTATTAGTATAAGATTTTAATGTACAAAATTAATTTACCAATTTTCTGGTATTAATATAACCTCATGTGATGTAAATGTGATAAAATATAGATGGGAAACTATGCACAGGAACTGACCATAACTGTCAAATTATTCAAATACACAAATGATGCAATTTATTTAATGTTAAACATATGTTTAGTTTATACAAAATGCTAATGAAATAATCATAGATTACGGGTAGGAATTTATGTCAATGTGCATTAGAACTGTGTAAATAATTATTTAAGAACATCTTAGACTACCTACTGCCTCAAAAAAACTGATGCATTACCTAATAAGTCTTTTAATTTGGAATAACAATATCATTTTCTATCCGTGAACTTCTACGTAACAGTGGTGGTATATGAGCAACTGTATAAAAAGAGTAAAAATCTATTAACAAAATATATGAATTCAGAATGCTTACCTATTGCAAATCCATATCCTGAATGTATATCCGGTAAGCCGACAGAGCGACCTACGATACCTGGAAGGGCAGCAACATTTGCAATCTGTTTTACGCCAGGGAGGAAACCACCGGTCATACCGGGCCGGCAAGAGTTCCTCAATTCATCCAGCATAAGTTTTTCGAGAGTATTATTCACATAAAATACTCCCTCCACATTCATATTAGGCTGGAATCCCTTTTTAATTTTCCAACAATGTGGGTTGATTTTCTCTAAATATTTTAGCTCCTCATTATATTGCCTGACCACCATTATTATTTTTTTACTTCACTCGGCTTATTCTAGAACTATCAGTAGAATGTATATATTAAAAGACAGTATATTTATTGATTCTTAATGGTAAATATTTTGCATAAATATGGTAACAAGTGTAATAAATAAATCACACTGCACTTGTTTTATGGTAATGAAAAAAAAACCTAAAAAGAACAGCTCGCTAAATAAATTATTACCGGTAAGACTACTATGTATTGACAGTGACAGATCCACAAGATTTTATTGTCCCAGATAATTAAATGGAATTGAGGAAACAACAATTCAAAGGATAATATTTTTAATAATCGTAACGTTCTAAATGTAATTTTTTGCTCTATTGTTTTCTTCTTTTACAAGATACTAAACACTTTACCAAAATTTTAACTATTATAACTACTACTTTACCAAAATAAAGGATACCTAATTTCGCACTCACAGGTCTACAAAATGGTTATAATATCATACTGGTCAGATGTCATCATCATCATCATCATCATCAGCCTATCTAGACATAGCGCGATACAGCGCAGCCTAAATAGCAGCGTTGGCGGTGCGAAAAGCTGTACCTTGCGATCTCCAACCCGCATGCTCTGCGTGGAGAGCAGGAGTCCAGCAGTGGACTGAGATAGGCTAAAGATGAGATGATGAATTCTTTGCATTAATATGTGGCAGTTTATCTTTTAGCTTTCTTATAGACCTAATTTTATTTTCATAAAATCTGAAGAATCGCACTAAGAAAATCTTTTTTTTCTAATTGCTTAATGCTGTTGGCCCTAATGGCCTTTACAGCGTTACTGACTTAGTGGCGAGCTCGAGTGGGTCTGTCTGAAGTTAAGGGAACGAACATGGAGTAGGAGTGAGGCCCAGCCCGCCCAGCATAGGCTAACCTCTGACTCCGCCCCACGAGTGAGAGAGAGGGGCTGTGCGACCGACCCGCGGGTGTCTCCCTCCTGTGAGACTCGGACCTAGGCAAGGACCGACATGACTTGAGGGATGACGGAGCTACGACAGACCGTCTTGCGGAGTGGCTTCACCCTCGTCTCCGAGGACGGTGAATGTAGTAATCGTAAATATTAACAAGAGCACATTTTAGGGTGATAATATAATAATAATATATTATCTGTGAACACTGGTAAATGTCAAATCGAAATAATTTATCTGTAGACGGTTTCATAATTCTTCTCTTGATTCAGGGCTGAAATTGAATTGTATTTTTCTGGTTTTATTTTAAAGGAGCACTAAAAACAAAGACAGTCCTTGGCATAAACCATGGCTGCCTTAATAAAGCTTCGTCATATGCCTGTTGTTCAAAGATGTGTTTGGAATCACTTCAATAAAGTAAATCGTTCTATATCGACATCCAAGAAAAATAGCGACACGGCTACTACTAGCGTCGATTCTGCTTGTTCTACTGAGGACAAGAACTGGGTGAGCTATGGTTTCGATTACGAAAGTAAGGAGGAGGATACAAACATGCATCACGCATCATTTTTCTTTTCGGTAACATTGTGCATGGTTTTCGGAGGGTTCGCCTGGGCCTACGCACCAGATGTACATATGAGAGACTGGGCCCAGCGAGAAGCCTATTTAGAATTACGAAGACGCGAAAAAGCTGGATTGCCACCAATTGATCCGAATTATGTAGATCCGAAAACAGTTAAACTCCCCTCTGAAGATGAACTTACTGATGTTGAAATTTTCATTTAATGCACTGTTTTCAATAGTCGTTATTCATGTACATGTAGATAAATAAATTATAATTACTAAGGTCTATCGTTGATGTAGCTATTGGTTTTTAAGCTGTGTACAAATAATATATAACATCAACCATTCAGAGTTTTCAATGCTTAAACAGTGTATTCTCTGAACCTGAAGTAAAAACTGTTTATTATAAAATTGGTGTTTAATTTAATCCTCTTGACTTTAAAAAAAACTGATCTTAATGTAAATTGTCATATAAAATTAATGAGATTACATGAGTAAATAATATATTTAATATAGAAAGTATTATGAGCTCCTTAGTATTGGCAAGTGATGTGATGTTTGGTGTGGCACAATTTTTTTAAGGTTCCTTGCTTTTTTTGCCTGTATGTTTTGTTTGTCAACAGTTCCTTTTTGAATAGATTATTTAGTCATTTTAGGATGTTGAATCAGAGACTAGCCAGAGGCATCTTCTACTCTGAACTGCAGAATGGTAAGCGGAAACAGGGTGGTCAATTACTGTGGTACAAAGATGTGCTTAAGTGTCATATGAAATGATGTAAAATTGATCTGTCACAATGGGAGACAGTGGCAGCAGATTGGCCACTCTGGAGGCACACCGTGAACACCAACATGTTTGAGTTCAAGAGGAAACAACAAGATGAGCTCGATTTGAAATGAGACGAGTTCAAGGTCTGGCCACCTGCGGCCATTCATTACAATTATATCGGAGGAGTACTGACATGCAGAAAATGTGGTCG
>DWEC01001504.1:0-13259 GCA_018245735.1 Microceris miodesmiata | reverse complement strand
GGTTTATGCCCGTAATCTCCACGCTGGGCATGCGGGTTGGAGATGGCAGGGCACAGCTTTTCGCACCGCCGACGCTGCTGCCTGTCGGCGGCCAGAGCCTTTAGCCGTGCGTATTTCGGACTGCGCTATACCGCAATCAGTCGGTTGCCAGAGCCTCGTCTGTTATAGCAGGGTGTACCACGTGCAGGTAAGGTTGGCGTGGGTTCCTGAAATGGTGGTTGGAACCACTTACACCCAATAGTAATAAACAAACATACTTACAAACAAGCTTACCTTACATTAACCAATTTCAAAGCAATATTTACAAGCAATTTAAAACAAACAAATTGACATTATTTATAACATAATGATTACAACGATGTAAATGTAAACATTACACTGCATTGTAATCAATATTTTATTAGGTAAACCTCTTCATAAATATTAGTATTACACCACATCAAATCAGTTAATAAAGTGTCAGTAATAATTTTAAAACGTCGATATACTTACACGTAGGATAAAAATACTATTGGGTTCGTCTTAGGTTTCTGCGTAGAAATATCTCAAAATGAACAGTTATCAACGGCAGCTATAATGATTTTACTTATGTTATATTCTTGAGTTTTTTTTGTGTATCGGAAAGATTTTTTATAACTTGATTTTTCTTATAATCATTAGTAGATAAGAATAGTCGCACTGATTATTTGGACACGATCATCAATCCTTTTATCGCCCCAATGTTGGACAGGGTTCTTCTGTCTGAATGAGAAGGCTAAAGAACATAGATCACTGCGCTGGCTAAGTTCTACTGGGCACAGACAGTAGGCGATAAGTTTACCACTTCCTGTTGTATTCATCAGATTCTTCTGGGCAACATGATCAAGTAAGTTCTAGATATCTCCAAGTTTCGTAGAGTTGCATTCATACAGCAAAAGAATCAAAATGAATTAAATGAAAAGATAATATTATATAAGACTTTTAAATTATAAAATATCTTACAATCCCAGTCTAGATAGAACATCAATATTATTACGACATAATTTACAGCTCTATAATTTTTTTTAAGCAAGTGTACATACCACACCAGTATACATCCACGTAAACACATGTGTCCACACGAGTACATATACATACACAAGTTTATACGAATAAAAATGAACACTTTCCTAAACAGGTCGTCATGATATAGCGAATTATTACGGCCCATAGCTGCAGCTATTTGAGAAGGATTATAGCGAGTGGCGTGGCGGACTTCGATGATAGTGCACGCTATATTATGGTTGTAAATAACAATCTGCGCGAACGAGCGCCGCTCATGTCGACACTGGCAACTTGTGTACACACCAATCATGACATCAGACACTGTTACAGTACACACTGGACACTGAACACACGCGACTTACCTCAACTGTTTTACTTAAGTTATAATGTACATCATCTTAGGACGGTTACGGGATAGACCGAGTGAATGACTAGTGCCAAATGTATCTTTATAGAGCTGACAAGTTTCTTATATATTCAGCAATATCTTCATATACGCATGCCTGTTTCGGAGATTTTGACTTATGATTTTTGTTATTCACATAAAGTCGAACTGTACTCGAATTTAATATGACACCTGTACCTACACTGCAGCGAATTATTCCCAAATATCTTATGAGTCATCATCATCAGCACGTCTCAAACCACTGCTTCACATTCGATTCCACTAATAGACATAATGTTTTTGAAAAAAATGGAGATTATTTCGGTTGAAAAACGTAATCATGATCCATCTTATTTCCTATTATAATCCGACTTTAATCACTAAAATACTTATATTATTATTGCACTTGGGATTACTACATAATTCTACCAACACCTCCAGAAAAAACAGACATGATATTCTGTTATAATAATACTTAAAATAGACCAAACATATTAAAACAATTTTTGAAATCAACACATACATTGTTAACTTGTGTACGTTTATGTATGTAAGTGTATTAATGTAAGTCCGAGCGTGAGTAGACACAAATCAGCTGACTCACGAGCCGACACTACATGCATTGACACTCGACAAAACACGCGTTGAGGCTTGACACTCGACACGGTGCTCGACACAGAGAGTGTTCATGAGTCTCGACGGGCCGCGATTGGCGAAATTTCGAATGCGGTGAAATTAATTCCAAATTCAAACCTTTGTTTAGAGTACCTAACTTAAAGACCTACCTTTCATAAATATAATTCGAAAGAAATAAATAATATTGCAATAGTAATAACTTAAGCTGTGAACATGAAGCTCACACATTAATTTATTTTGAAACTTGGGTGCCATGGGCCGAAGGATCTCGATTCGGAAACAATATTTCATCCATTACTCGAATATCTGTTCGCTCGCGAATCGAACCCGAGACTCTTCATACAGGAACCCGGCGGTGTGAGCACATTTCACCTAATACGAGTCTAACATGTTACTGATAGCAACTCAAACGAGGATTTGACCAATTGACTAGCTTCTTGGTTCAATGTACTGACTGTCGAACCGAGAATTATAGGTTCGATCCCTCCCAACCAGCTCAAAAAATGTATTCCGTATTTAAGTATAAAATAATCCAATTAACATAATATCACACCCGCAATCTCCGAAGGACTAGGTAGGGTAGTGTAGTACACCCACACGTTTCACCAGTTTACGTCCCATGAAATAAGTGATGAGCCTCTTGCCAAACACCGGGCACAGATCCAGACTCCGAGTCACTACTAGAAATTTCTACAAGAAAATCCAAGTTAGAAAAATTCCGTAGTACCCGACTCGGGATTTGAAGCCAGTCCATCCCGATCGGCAGTCGCGTTTGCAACTCGGCTAACTAGGCAGTCAGTTGTCTCATGACCCTAATACTATGTACACTGTTTGGGATCGGATTACCGTGGGCAAAAATGTCCCAATATATGTATCATTATTATAACTTTCAAATAATTAAACCTTGTTATCGTATTCGCAACAAATATAAACATCTATAAGGCAATTTATAAACAAGCGATCATAACTCTAGAAATTAATAAACGTACGCTTAATTTGATCAAAGATTTATATTAGGCCTCGTTTACATTAATACTTCGGCCGGATCTATTAATTAACGTTCAAACGCAGTGCCACTGAGTGCACTGGGAGGTACCGCTTACATTTATCCAGCTGTACATATGAATACACATACATACATAGATATACTCGAACATACATTACATTACATACAGAGGTATACATATACAAACTAGAGTGATTTCTGTTATGACGTCAGTCACTGAGGTTAGGATTTTCCATATACAAGTGATATTGAAAAACGTTACTGAATGTACTAACAGGTATCAGATGTTACAGATCTGTTGGGCCAATAGATGATGACATTAAGAATCGGGCCAGGATTGCGGGGTTCGAATTGCAAATGGACGAATGTAAGTCTTAGTATTATTAGTTATTATTATTATTATTTATATTAAATGTGAGTCTAATAACCACGAATACTTGTTACGTTTATGCGTGAAAATTATCTATATTATTCAGTACGAGTACGAAGTTATTGATACGTATAGAATAAGACTTAAAGATTGTATACCTACTAGTAGTGCGCAATGATACCTGGAGTAAACTGTTACCAGCATAACTGATTCCAGCTACCGTTCCAATATAGACCAGCCTTTATATCTCTAACAGTGCACTACTTGCGCAAAATAACTTCGTACTTACTAACATTACCCGCGATACAATCAGAGCTGTAGCCAAGCTTATCGCAGTGGGGCCTATCTCAGTGAAACTGTTACCATCCAATAATAAATCAGGCGTATACCGATGTAACCAAATTATTGCCTGGAAATTTTGTTCATCAAGGATATGAGTGAATACTCAATCTTGCAACTCTTGCTACTTGTTTTAATTTTTTTTTATATTAATCGTAAGGCAAACAAGCGGAGGCCCCAACTGATGGTAAGGGGTCACCGTCACCTTTAGACATTTATAGCATCAGAAGGTTTACGAATGTGATGCCTGCCTTGAAGGACGTTTTGGACGTTACGTTTGAAGAACCCCGCGTCATAAGGTTACTTAAACACCTCCGAAGAAAGACACCTAATAAATTTGTAATTATTAAATCTATAGCTCTGGACAACATACAAAAGTATGAATTATATAACGATTCCAGCACTGAAAACCGTATAAACTCTTAAAGAGCAAAGTTAATACGAATAATATTAGATAATTGAGAAAGTTATATTTGAAGTATAAGCTTTACCATCCATTCCTCTATCTATTAGTCTATTAAATAAAAACAGTACTATAAAAATCAGACAATTTTTAAATCGCAACCGTCATTATAAACGTCGACATTCCAAATAAAAAAGAGTCAAACATCACTATCACAATTTTGACAATTCATAATTCCCGCCATTTCTCAAAATGGCGGACTTCGAGAACATTCGACCGCAGTGCAATTTCGCCATCGCTTGATAATCTGTCGCAGAGCACTGTCGACACGTCTGCTACCAGGACATTCGCTCATAACCATAACACTCGTAATCATAACAGCCCAGTCATGAACCCGTGTCATGCAGTCATACTGTTTGGACGCGTTGGTAATTGCCCTTCACTTTTGACGGGGTACATTTTGTATCATATTTTTGTTATATACTAATCTGTCTGTTTAAACAGGTAACGTTGTCATGAAAAGCTTATGACTTAGATATACAGATGCTTCAAGTTTAGAGATCAGCAGATGGTAGTTGAAGGCTAGCATATCATTAAAATTATAATGACCGTTAATCATGATTGATATGCCACATATGATGATTGATGAATAACGCAATTAACGTAAGTCCAAGTAGCACGTACATATTTGATCTTACCTTTTTTATAAAATAAATAACTTTAACAAGAAAATAAAAGACTGTTTTGCTTTTGTTGTTACAGTATATACCTATATAGTTGTAGAAGGAAGGAAGGAAAGATGATATATTTATGATTCTGTACTACGTATACTACAATGTCATCTACGAAGCATGTTTGTCATCGACACGCTAAGAAGAAGATCTAC
Organism: Microceris miodesmiata; assembly: GCA_018245735.1. NCBI lineage: Eukaryota > Metazoa > Arthropoda > Insecta > Lepidoptera > Hesperiidae > Microceris > Microceris miodesmiata. The sequence continues at coordinate 8,211 of DWEC01001504.1, read as the reverse complement.
GGAGCCAGTAAAAGACAAAATAATTAATTAATATACACGAAGGTCTTATTTAATGTGAGAGCTTTATTTTGAAAAGCAGTAGTCACTCTTGAATTTTACTGTAAACATTTTTAATATTATATAACGTTAGATTCCTTACGAGCTTGACAGAAAACACTGAGTATCAAATATACTTCTTCTTCATTCTTCACTCGCTACACATACGCTTTTTTCGGAGAAATTCTCCATCACCGAAGATCTAACCTATTTGAACAAGACAGGCGTGTCCTAATCTCTCTCGAATTGCACCAAAAGCTTTAGTGAAAAAATATAATTTTTCAAATATCATTTTCAATGATCAAATTTACTTGTTCACATCTCAAAATGTGCATACATTTCAATGTGACAATAAATAGATCCATTCTCAAAACTCGTGCGCATGATCGCATATGCATGTACACGCATGTCGGCCTCAGCGTTCCACGGTAACTCCGGATTGACACTAAGACGTATTTATAGTCTGCAAACCGAATAGAATAGGGTATTAACTTCTCTATGCCAACCTATTTACATAATATGGTGTTGGCTTTGCTTGTACACTTGCGAAACTCTGCGACATTAAGTGCACTGAAGGTCGCGGAATCGCCTGGAAGTACCTGTGTTTACATTTATAAAGACTAGCCGCAGTGGGTTGTTGTGTTCCATAAGATATACATACTAAGATGATGTTGATACACCTTACATCTGAGATTTAGTAAAGCTACTCTTAATTCTTTGGAATTTTTCAATTCCAGAAGAGGTTAATTCTTTCATTAGATTACAAAACATTCCGAACAACAAATATTTATTTATTTATTGTTACAATTTAGAGAATATATTTATTGTAACAGATATCCCAATTCGATAACATGGTCAACGTCAATCATACAAATGTCAAATCTCAAATACATGTACAAATATCAATATGGTATACTAATACGGTCTACTACGGATTGTCTTTTTTCACACTTTCTCCAAATATGTGTAAAATGAATATACATTTCAACCAACAGAACAAATCAATTTAACTCGTTACACTCTGCAAGACAAAAAATAAATTTTAAAATAAAGTTGGAGATACACTCAGCGAAATATGTGTGAAAAAAGCAAAAATACGTCAACACATCGAACAGCGAACCGTATCGAATTGGCAGATACCGGCCGCGGCGGCGAGGTCATTAACCACAAACAATCACTCCATTAAATATAGCGTCATATAATATTATTGTACCTGTTGGCTCTATTTGTAGGCGGTCCATGCGTTTGGGTTCTCTGAAACAAGACTAGCGGTTCCTGTATGATGTATCTTTGTTCTTACACTTTATCGATCTACCCTCTTGCCATAATATATAGTTATAATTGACTATTGGCCAATATTATCTTATTTTACCCTTTTCATTTTATTTATTTATAGTAAAAAGTTGTTTTACTTCACTGCCTATTTAACCCAGATTGTAAGCTCTAGTCCCATATATCTACTGGCGCTAAAATGCACGTAAATTGTTAGTAAAATAAGCACCATCTAAAATTCTGATATAAGTTAATTATTTATAGTTCTTAATAAGAATACAGATTGTTCTATCCGTTTTTTATGAAAACTATAAACAAGCAGACACAACAATTAGTCCAAAATCTCAGCAAAGCCAATTATTACCAATTTAGTAACAATTCCTATTTAAGTCACATCCTTTCAACTCTACACATATAATTCGCAGAGCCACTTACGTGCATATACGATATTACCGTTCACATTGAGCACGCTTAGCGCAATTTAATAGAGTAATTTAATCGGAAACAAACTGACATTTAACCTGCCTATCCCGTTAAGTGGATCAGCGTGGTTTTCGTACAGTACCTGCCCGGTATAGTTGGATTAAAACGGCGCGAGCCCGGCGTGTCCGCGCCCGTGGGCGAGCGGTAGCGCCCACGGTATCGCGAAGGACAATATACCGTAAGCGCGCCGGTATACAGGCTGTTGGGCAACACGGCCGTGTGGGCACAACGCAAGGCTTATGATTTGCAACGTATGCCCAATTGCACACGTCCAAATATGGAGTTTTGTTCGTGCTAGCGTCCCAAATGTTATGTTTTGGTTATGATGTCTGTTTATCTAAAGTAATGTGAGTTTAGATTTTGGTGTTCTTGCAATACATCTGCAATTTTTAAGGCTTTGCTAATTTTAAGGGAAAATATAAAAATAGTTAAAAATGAGGTCAAAAATGATTATAACCGAATCTATAGATGTTAAATAAGTATCGTGTACCTATATAAAACTGTTGGTATCAGTTTCGTCCTACGCGTCGCAATAACTGGTCGTAAACAGCCTTTAAATATAAAAAATATGCTAAAATGTTGAAGGTTTTCATTAAATTTTTTGTGTACATAATACTTTTCAATGACACTATGCAAGTTATACACAGTTTCATCTTACAATAAACATGATAAGACAACATCATTAATAGACACGAAAACATAACCATGTTTTATTAATATTTTAATTACACCAGTAACTTTGACAAAAACGAAACAATATTCATTTAACGATTTGATTCCATAATTTACTCTCACAAAAATATAAAAATGTATAATTATTGTTGTAATTGCCACGCGCGAGAACACCCTGTACAGCACGTGTCCGTTGTGTGGGGCACCGGGTAACGGCTGGCAATCCTCACTGTATCGCACCGGACCGCACCGCATCGGGCCGCACCGCACCAGACCTCACCGCACCGAACCCCAACGCACCGCACCGCACCGCCCCGCACCGCATCGCGCTGCCTCATACGGCATCGCGCCGGGCCGTATCACACCGCACCGTACCACACCGCACCGCACCACACCGCACCGCACCGCACCGTTCCGCACCGCACCGAACCGCATTGTCTTCTGATGTTTATTCGACACGCTCGCACTCACATCGCGCCCAATACTGGGGTTAATTAATTTAAATTTTATTCTGCCCCTAGCCGGCTAGGTGACATTTAGGCTTTATGTGATTTTAAATACGCTTGAGATGTAGATCTGGCCACATAATATTAAACTTAAGTGTGAAAGGATTAAACATTAAGAAGTTAAACATTCGTAAGTTATTATTATGAACCTCAAGTCGATAACAAAAGGTATTTATTAAATCAGTTAAGTATCTATTAAAATAAATACTGGTCTATGCTGGTAAGTGGTTACCGTCGTACTGGACATATGCATCAGCAGAAGAGTTGCCAATGCACTGCTGATATTGAAGTGAGCTGAATTCTTAATTTGTAGCCGATTAACTGCTATTTAAAACGATGTGTTTTAAAATGAATAAATATTCAATGAGTTCGATAGTTTCATTATAATGTGGGTCAAACATGAACCTTACCTTTACATTACAACAGAGCTACCTATAAACTTTGCTTTTATGATAATGCACTCACGCACAATGGGCCAATCAGAGCGCTTTGAACAGCCTGCGAGCAAATTAAAATTAACGATATTACAGCTTACGACGAGGATTAAAATACCATTATTGTATAAAAGAGTTGAAAATGTCTGAATCTGTACCCAAGTGTATTCCATGGTGGGACGTAAACGTAACTGGCAAAACCTGGGAGTACATTATACCCCTCTTTACCCCTTCGGGGCTTACAGGCGTAATCTTACTCGTACGTTAAGATCTACCATTATTCTAGATAACTTATCATGTAATTATAATTAGTGTAACCTGATGTGTTAGTAGCCAGTAGACACCAAAATCTGTGGACGGTGAACGACTTAAGGTGTACACAATGAATCTCAATACTTCATACACTCAAAATATGAGATAATGAGAGCATATTAAACAATATCATGATACAAGTATATGTATAACATAACAAAATATCACTTTATTATCTCTCCTATCACAGTAAAAATAAATATCAATTTCATAACACATAAAACAATGAATAAATAAATTACTTAATAAAATACTTAGTAGGTACAACTAATAAAGGAAGTATCAAACATCAAGACATTTAAGCACTTCCGTCCCAAACAATAGTTTCTCAAGCCATAATCTTGGCTACACAGACAGACTACCTCGTATCTCCCAGATACATCTGGTCCCGTGGGCGTAGCAAGTGTGAATCATCCCAGCACTCACGACATGGGACTGCATGTGGTATACATCCATTAGGTTGCGCCGTTGCATGAAATGGCACATACGTGGACACCGTTCCATATTTGTTCAGACAATTCGTGCTTATATTTGTTAGAAAGTTTCGATTATTTGCTACAAATAGCTTCGATCTTAAATTAAGCTGTATACTAAGCTCCTTCGCAGTATCTAAAAGCATGTAGAAAGAACTTTTTAAATGGATATTATTCATAATTGGCGAATAGGCAGATGTACTTTGAGTCGCCCTCCGACACGTTGGACCGACGATCTTAAAAAGGCGGCTGGTAGCGGCTGGGTGAGATCTGCAGACAATCATGTGTATCACAACTTGGAAAAGACCTATGTCCAGCAGTGAAACGATATAGTCTGATGTGATAATAAAAGCGGCCCCCAAAGTTCATAATTCTTATATTAGATCTTAAATCATGAGAATCGTCAGAGAAAACAAACACTTAGCAATCATAGCCGAATATTAACATTTCCGTAGCGGCTGTGTTTCATCTTATTACCAAATAGAAGTAGAAGAACACTAATCGTGATGTATATAGCATTTGAGTAATGAATTCTGATTTTTTTTAATATAACTACAGAAAGACTTATCCCCATTGTATCTCTGTGAATATCTCAACCACATCGTGATAGGCGACGAAACATACAAGCTTCTCTGAAAAGTAGTCTAAATAAACCTTAAATGACAAGTACATCATGATCATCATTTGCTGATTAATTATCATCATCAACATCGTCACTATCATCAGCCTTTAGATGCCCACAATTGGACATAGGTCTCCTCTAATCGGCGCCACTCCTTCCGGCCTTTCGAATCTTCCTGCCTCGCATATTCACAATAAAATACATATAAACCACCGCTAACCAACAAGACATATGTATATTGGATAACATTAACTTTACCATATTCGCAACTCTCGCGTCTGTTACAAAAGCCGAGAAAATTACTGTGAACTTTAAATTACAAGGCACTTGTTACCATTGTCTAAATACCAACCGTTTTATACGTCAGCGTAATGGCGCCGTAATGGACTATATGACGCGTAACGTGCAGTAAAACGTAATATGAGTGATGTTGGGGCACTGGGACATTGGGTGTATTTCCTAACGAAAACATATAAACTGGCTATTTGTGGTGTTTCACTTAGATTTAAAGGTTGAGCTAGGCATTGTAGGTTCGATTCCCAGCTGGAACGAATACTAGTGTAACGCGTATTTATAGTAATTGAACTTTAAATTATATAAAAAAAATGTTACATAACACTACGGCTATATTTCTCCGAAGGGGTAGGTAGAAAAGTTTGTGACGGCCCCTCTTCACCATTTGTTATACATCTTTGAAAATAAGGGGCGAGGCGTCATACATAGAGTACAAATCGAAATACCTTACTACTCGTATTATTGAATGTTACAAATTAAATTTACAAATTGTTACATATATATAGATGTGCTTTATGAGTACTCTCCTTGTCATAGCACATGTTCAGCTGACCTTAGAAAGAGGTCGCCTTATGACAAGTTATCTCAATTAATTGTTAAAAAATAAGAATTTGACCCTTTCTCTTTCAATGATTCTATTTTTGTATTCAACAATAATTTAAACAACCATACTACAAAGACAGAAAGCCTTAAAAGCTCATTTAGTAAGCGATTACGACCACATTTATCCAGTTCACATCACATCGTCCACATTACATCTCATGTCTACATTACATCGCATGTCTACATCACATCGTATGTCTATATCGCATCTGTGATGCAGCCATCACAATTCAAATTGCAAATAAAATTAATTCCTATACATTAAGTTAGCGCAACTTAATGCCGAATACTTGATACTTGTTATAAAATAAATTAAACCGAACGTATCTAACCTTTACGATCCGATTGCGAATTGTATTATCAAAGGAATAGTTATCAGCCAGTGTCTCTGATAAGATATTGAGCTTTATTAATTGAAACCGCAAACGACTGGAATTACTCGTATATAAATCAAATGTTTTAGCCTGATTAATGATATTAGATTTACTTTCGAAATTATGTTTATTAGTAACATATGTAGGTAAATATTGAAAAAGAAACAATTTGCATTCTAATACTACATATATTCTTTTCGTTATAGATACGCCAGATCTATTTGTGTGTAGGCAGGGTGCAGTAAGTGTTAAACATTTCTATCCTCATAGACCTCAAAGAAGTACTTCTTGTAAATTGATCTCTCGTGCATTCATATAAACGAAACGTCATGATCAAATGTTCTGGAACAGAATTTAAAAAAGATATAGTTTATATTATTATCATAATTAAGAAAAGACACTCTATAAAACTTTGAAATTGGAACATTTCACAAGTTACTAATCATTATTTCAATGTGTGGATCAAGTAGTGGCGTTTCTGAGACAAATTTTTCCTTTTTTAAAAATCTGTAGAAGTATCCAACAGCAGAAGTATCCAACCTTTTATAGAGAAATAACTTGATACAATTTTCATTCAATCCAAAATGTTTTCTATATTTTCCAAACCGATTAAATATTTGAAATAGAGTTACTAAACACACTATTTATGTTACTAATATCGAACTCTACAACTAAAATCAGTTCTGAAATAGCCTCTAATTTCTCATGTAACTGTATGTGAGCGAATCTACTGCGGTCACCAAACGACATAGATAATACCGCGTCTCATTCATTCACCTCTCATTCGCTGGTTTTTTCTGTCACATGTGCTTTTAACTTTGCCTCTCTCTAGAATGTACCGTTTTTACGATAACTTATATATTTTACTATGTCGGTTATTTTGAACGTAAGACAAGAATATTTTTTTAAAGACAACTGTACACTGATCATTCTTTCAGTGTATTTCAAGATATAGGAATATAATATAAAGCAATATTATATGTAGAGCACTCCGTCCTCTTTGCCTACCTCGTAAGAGATTTAGCGTGACGATATATATGTATGTATATCAATATAATATAGGTATAATGTAACTAACAACCTGTCTCACAAATATGTGAAGTAGTTGTTCAACGTGTGGTCAGCCTGAATAAAAAGAATTGTGTGCATGGAAAAAATTGTTTAAAATTATGCCTTTGAAACCTCTTGCTCTCCTTTTGCATTGATATATTTTGCAATGTCCTAATTATGATACAATAATATTTATTGCTTGCAATCCGTTTTACATTCGAAATTTTTATTATCAATCATTCTAAATTACCCTTATACCTAACTAAAAATAATTTAAGTTAATATTCAAGCTTTATTAAACACAAGATAGACAAGCTAGACAAAACAAGATAGACATTGTAATTAAATAATAAGAAATTTATATCATCATATTATACCATTAATTAATAAAAGTATCTGAACAAAATTAGTCTACCAAGCATAGCCACTAACGCTCCACTGCCCATGTAAAAGCTCCTCAACATTGCATCAGAAAATAGAAAGCCAATATCGGTTGTATATAATTATTTATAACATACTATCGGGAACTACTTCTCTCAACGACATCGTATTTTAGAAAAACTACCTCATACTGTATTATTTACCTATAATTTTCTCCTTCAATCTTAGCATACGTTATATGTCGGTAATTAAAACGCTAGCCGGTCTGTGGTTGTCAGACTGTGAGTGAGAAGCGACATGCGACATACTATTTCTTCGTAACTGATTCAATGAATTTTTAATATAAATACCTTGCGGTCTAGGTAATACGATATATATTATGACTCATTCCTCTGAAAAACTTTGTTACAAGATTTAGAGAGGACACCTATATCTAACAGTGGAACGACAAAATGATTAATGAAAAATTCACTTAACATCATAATTATTGAAAAATGAAATTAATGTGTTTTACGTATCCAGCAATACGCATGTTTTTTAGAATCGGCGAGCACTTGACCACAGCCTTGCCTGAATGAAAGCAAAAGTGCGGCCTGTTCCGCAGCGTGCTTGCCTAGCCAGTACCTATTCACATTGCTTTTAAAAGCCCATTGTAGTTTCTCGCGGGCGATGCGGCATGTCCCAACAGGTTGTTGAGAA
>DWEC01001503.1:0-13260 GCA_018245735.1 Microceris miodesmiata | reverse complement strand
GCATCACTAAAACACCGGTCTAAATTTGATATGTTATGATCATTATGACGTTACAAATCTATGTTTCAATGTGCAGTTATAGAAGTAAACACTGTACAGAATAAAATATCCAAAAAAAAACAATATACCGACAAATAATAACCCATAAATATTAAACAGGTGTATATATCCCAATGGTACTGGAGTTAATTGTTTGAGTTCTGAAGTCTTTTTGGGGTCAGTGAAAGGTCTCCATTTACACATAAAACCATTGTACCGACTTTTAATTGAGAGGTCCCAGAGGGTTTTTAAATCAATGTCACAAATTTTGTATTCGACGGCTATTCACGAAGCGCGTGTAGGTAAGAGGAGTACAAAGGTCAATATAATGGGTTGATAAAAAGGAGTCACAGATAACTTAATAAAGTAATGAATAGTATCTATGTACCTGTTATGTATGAACAGTTGTACGTTTCTACGTGTATATTGTAAGTATTTATTTCTTAAATATCGTTTTTATCTTTCAACGATATATGTTTACATACATATATTATTTATATATTTATTATACATGTATTTTTTATTTTCTTATTTCTTTCATACCAACGTACATACCTAATTTTCTAACACTATACAATCATAATTGTCATCATAATTAAATTATTGGTCCACTGTTGGACAAGTGAAAGCTTGGCCAAATGCGAGTTGGCACGATTCATCTGCCTAACAGATTATTATGGAGAACTTTGGAGTGTGCAGGTTTCCTAACAAAGTTTTTCTCCATCGTAAAGTAAGTAATGTTTAATTTTTAAAATGATCTTTTCGAATGATATTAGATACGTCCAAGACTAACTCAGCATTCCTAGAGTGAGTGACTCAATTGTTAGCCCCCGGGTATCACTGCGCTTATAATACATAATTGGTTTACATAAAAATATATTATCATAGGCTCCACGGCAGCGACAACAAGAAAAATTCGTTCTGATATCTGTTACAAAAACATAACTTTTTAACTAAAAGTGTGCAAAATGATGGATATTCAAATACTATATGCTTATATGGGAGATGAACTAATGAGGCTACTAAGTTCTCAACCATCCTTTTGACGCGTTTTAAATAAAACAGAACCATAATTCCAATATAAACTACCGTTCAACATTAACATTAAGTACAAACTGCATAAAATACTGCACGCAACATGAAAATACACCCTGCGGTTACGTGCTACTAAAGGCTTTATAAGAAAATATGAGCTAAGTATGTCCACAAAGCATGCCCTAATTATTATATATACGCAGAGCGAAATAGCATTTCTTACTAACCGCTAGTTTGCACGGTATGTTCCTAGTAAAGAGAAAATACCAGCGGGATTATTATGCGATACGAATTAAGAAAGCTTTGAAATACCAATGTATAGTATTATCATTATTTAGGCTGGGATTGGGTTACCATCGCTTCTGTTCCTGTATCTAATAATACCTTATTTTCACCAGTCCATAATGTACTTTTTGTAATGTCCGCAAATCAAAATTAAGGAAAGATGCAGAGAAATCTATTGTTCAAACTGAATCTCCATTTTTCGTAAAAAAAAACAAGTCCAAATTGAGTAAGAGATTCACTCATTGCAAGAACAACTTAATTAAAAAACTTTTTATCCACGAAAACTAAAATCCACAAAGCTCTATAATGTAGTTGTTCTACCATTAGCTAGAAAGTAACAATACAGCTCTTCATTCCAACACTTTAGAACAGTTTTTTTCCTATTTTAATTTAATTTATTGGGAACAATAGATTAAAGAACAATAGCCGGTAAAAATAGAGTGGGGTACTACCGTGACAAATTTAGAGAATCTTGATAATGTTCAAAGTTACGGATTTTAAATACCACTTCATCATAAATTGAAGCCGTCACATGACGATATCTATTCTAGCAAAATTCTTCAATGCCTATCTGACATTAAATAAGAATTTTTTCACCCTTTCTTTTAAAAATCTATGTCATACGGTTCGAAGAATAAAACGAAAGTTCGTTCGACAATATACCTAAAATCGAGAATGCAAATCCAACCGAATCCTGCAAATCCTCTTGAGAGGCAGCACTCTATGTGAATAAAATTTCATTCTTGTGGATTATTAACTTGTCCACGTTCATAAAAATCATCTTTAATATTAAATTTGTCTTCATAGTGAAATATCTATTGAAATTTTTCTAATAGGAAAATATTAACCTGGTTGCAGATAGGCCGATAAACTAGCGGATTCAATACGAAAAATATTACAATACATAATAATAAGGAAAGCTAAGTTCTACGGCGGAAGAGTTCAGTATAAATTTTGGTGTTTGCTTATTTTACCAATTCTACCTACCCATAATTAACGTGGAGTTTTTGCTCATAATCTCCACGTTGGGCGTGTAGATGGGGGATCACAATCTGGGGATAGGGATGTCAATCAGCTGCCGCAACGTGATGTGTTGCTCGCTAAAGCCTGTTGTATAGCAGGATGCATCTCGGGCAGCTAAAGTTGGCTTAGACATCAAAGACGAAGTTTGATAGTCCTTACATCTCCACTCTACCTATACTATTTACCAAATGTTTGTACCAGCTGCGCCTTTGAACTACTCCAACATCAAAACATTTCATCTAATCACACTGTTTTTGGTCGTACTTTGTAGAAATGGTATTTCGTCTCTCTTTCTGCGATCCTCATATTTAATATTACTAAGTCCCTTATGATCTGTGAGTCGAAAAACGAAATTGTCAAGTTTTATAAAGAAACAGATTTTTATTTTGTCATATAAGGACGTCTTTATTGTTAATCCTACACTTGGATGTTACAGTATTACAGGATAAGTGCAATGGAAAAAATAATATAGAACAAAGAATTGCGTCAATTGTTTAGATGCTAGCATGAAAGGAAACAAATTCAACGAAAAGGTCACTATGTATGAAGTAAATTACAAATTAAATAACTTCTCGCTTATCATTTCTTCTCCTATCGCTTCGACGAGATTAGTGAGACACGTCAATAAAGATTTGGGTTGGCTATTGTTTGGGCAGATCTGCAACGCCTCTGCATTGTTTAGACGGTTAAATAGTTTGATTTTTGTAAGATGAATGAATACACCAGCAATTAAATGCATGGACCCTAATTGAAAGAGAATTCTTGAGAACAATGGTGCAGTGAATATTGGTGCTAAAGTTAAAAGATAACTTTCAGGCCACGGTAGAGGCATGCAAGGCTGTAACGTATAGCTAATTATCATCATCAGCCTATTTAGGCTGCGCTATACCGCAATCAGCCAGTCGCCTGAGCCTTGTCTGTTATAGCAGGGTGCACCGCGTGCAGGTGAGGTTGACTTGGATTCCTTAGATGATGGTTGGAACCCCTTACACCCCTATAACTAATAGATAAAAATATTGAATAAGTAGGATATAAATGCATATGTATGTACTATTTACATATGTATATGCGATTATCTAGATTGATGTTATTATACACGCATTATAATACGTTCATTGAAAAATGAAATTACGAAGACAAATTCAAAGATTCAAAGATTCGAATACAATATTAACCAAATTTATAACTTTGGAATAGGTTAGTTATGGCAATAGCGTCAGTCCTATTCCGTGTTCGAACGTAACTATTAGATCGTGTTAGTGTACTACACTCTTCTGGCTACCCCTTCAGGGAAATTTAGAAGTAGTTTTAGATCAAAACACACAAAACTCAAAAAATTATATCAAGGTTGTCAAACCCCAAAATAACTATACTTATAGTTAGTTAAAAGAAAAAAAAATAAAAGAGCAGTTTCTGGTTTAACGCCGTCATAAATATTCAAGTTAATATGAAGTTGTCTCTCAGTGTACACGTTCCGCGAGAATATTCTAGAATAAAATTACGTAACACACAAGCGAGATGGTTTACTTGTAATTTTATCGTATCTTTTAAAAGATAAGACAAATCAGATTATTACACGCCTACAATAGCTAAAATTCATGGTAAAAATATTACAATCTTTTACCTTTTTTATGCTCGGCATAGTTCTTTTATTATTTAAATTATTTTACTGAATGTCGTTGGGTAAGAATTCCTGGAATGTTATATCAATATGAAGCTGGTAAAGCCGCACGGTGATGAAAACGTGAACGTTGAGGTAGTGTTGTTAACGAATGCTCCTGTCACAAAGTTGCTAAGTTGTTAACTTTGGTAATTAAGGGCAATATCGCACCTGTTACTGGTTTTACGTAGATCTAGATATCTATCGATTGTAATTACTAATGTCGGATGTCCCAATATTGCTTTTTTATAAATACCTTCTTGACTGTATTGTATTGAAGGGGTAGGTAGAAGAGACTATTACACTCCAAGGTTTCACATATTATATGATACTCTCGAGTCTCGTCCCACCATTGCATACGGGGTATGAATATTGCCGGGCACAAATCTAAACTCCGAATTACCACAAGTGATTTCCAGTGTAAAGGTTCTTATATTGCACAAGAGTCCGCTGCCGCACTTGGACATGTGCAATTGATTTTCTAAGATATAAACAAACAAATAGTTGAGGTAAGATAGTACAAATTACTAGAAAGAAATGTCATTTTGATTCACTCCCTCTCATGGTATTTCATTCTGAAGATATTCTATTAGACGATTAGATAAACAGTACCTTTGTCAACCTTTTCTCCGTATTGTAATGCTTTCCTATTGTTATAATAAATATAAATTATTGTTAATAAATCAAATAACTAACAGCGCTGAAAGCGATATTAATGGATTAAAAATCTGTAAATGTCAGACAAAACTTTACGTACAGAAAACATTGCCTGCCTGCCAGAGTGCCTCGTTGGTCGAGTGGTTGCAAGCGCGTCTGCCAATCGGGAGGTCCGGGGTTTAAATCCGGGGTCGGGTACTATTGGATTTTTCTAATTTAGAATTTGTAGCAGTGGCTCGGAGTCTGCCCGGTTTATAGCAATAGGCTACCATGAGACGTAAACGGAATTGGTGAAACGTGGGAGCGTACTACATTCCTATGCCTACCACTTCGCAGATTACAGGCGTGATGTTACGTTAACGTTAAGAAAATAATTATTCGAAGAGCTGTGATAGATCTGGCTGGGAGTAGGCTCATAAAGAATGAATTAAGACAAAGCGCACGTGGTATTCCGAAAATATTCAAATAATCGAAAGAGTTCCATCACAAATCATCAAAATTTCATTTGGGTGTAAAATGTAACTAGTACAAACTCATAAGAATGAAGCTTACAACTTAAAAATATTGTTATAGTTTTTTTACCAAGAATGAAAAACGCAGCGTGAGCACTAACTGGTATTAACTGTTACCATGAAATTTAAGCGGCAGATATACTCGTAGTTCGAAAATTAAAAACAAACAGAACTGTACGTAAAGTTAAGTTTGGCAAATGGTCCTATAACGCAGACTATACAACTATATAACTAACCTAACCTAACCTAACTGCAGCAGCAGAACTGGAATAGCGAGATTTGCCACATTAATAATTAGAATCAGTTTTATATTGAAGAATAACTAGTCCTATCCGTAGTTTAAATTCCAATTCTAATCAATAATGGGTTATAATAAATTTAAAAGCGACTGTGATTCTGAGTTAAAAGTCTCCGAAATCGCCATGCATGGATGAAGAAAGTGATAAATATGGAAGATGGTATATACGTCTGTAAGGATTTGGCACTCCGCGCTCTCTGCCTACTCCGTAAGGGACCTGGCTTAAAGGAACCTATGTATGTATGATTCCGAGAATTAAGCTATGTAGCGTTGATTCCACATCGACAGCGAAAACGTGAAAATACGTTAAGCCCGTCTCTTATATTTATTATTTTTATGTGACAAATATTTTTTGTTGTGAGCACGATTATGTGTTCTGTCTCGACGTTAAATCATCTATAGATGTTGGTATTAAGATATTTATATGTGTAGACGTATTCTGGAGTGGAGACAGCAACTTGGCAAACGTAACGTAGGAACGTAGCGTAGCTCCAGCTAAACGAAGTGACGACAAACGCAAAGTGACTGGCAGTGGTCGGATGCGAACAGCTGAAAATCGAGCTCAGTTGCGTGCTATTGGAGAGGCCTATGTCCGGCAGTGGACGGAAATACGGGTAGGCTGATAATGATGACTGATGATGATGATATGTGTAGTTTATCAGTCAGCTGTGTGTGAATGGGCCCTAAATTTATTTATCACTATAGTTGAATACTGCATATTAATCAGAACTTCTTCCCTTGCACATATTACTATATAATTCTCTTACAACACGCCATTCCGTTTGTAACTATTTTACATGTCGATCTAAACTTGCATTCCAATTAACTTGTGTCTTTACATTGAGTTCAAGATGGTCAATTCGAATGTTACAAAAATGGGTTCGAATGCATAGTCCATTCACATCTATAACAGTGTGGAATTAGACATCATATTTGTAATATGGAATTAGTTCGAATTAAAATTATTTATATTTTATAGACAAGGTTCTACATTCCCTGCTTACGCCTTCGGGGATAACCAGGCGTTAAAATATTAGTTTAAAATCTAAACTTTTATTCCATGTGGGAATTAGTTATGGTTGAAGAATGCCCCACCTAATTGTGCCCTTACTAATGGCTCTTGCAGTCCGAAGGGTGTGGTAGGGTGATTGGGGGTCTACCGGAACTATTAACCCACCCCTGTTAAAGCTTTTGTCGAACTGTTGTTGGGTACATTTCTATTACATAAATAGAATTATTTACAGTACTCGTATTTGAACAGAATACATAGTATATAAAGTTAAATGTAGACTGTCGAAGGTTTGATTATTTAAAATTAATCTTTAATTGTTCTTCTGAAAGCAAAAGAAATAAACGTTTAATATATTCATCTTATTGAACATGAAATCTTCCTTTTTTAAATAAAATTATTTTAAATAAAATAAAATTGTTTCAAGAAATTTGTCTTCATGTTTTGCTTTCAATTTCATATAATTTATAGCATCGTGTAATTTTTTTCAAATATTATTGCTTTAAACATAAATAATTATGTTTTTGTATAGTAAATTAATGTATTTAAGACTATTAAGAGTCTTCATTTATTGAACACATCCCTTTTTACATCCCGTAGATGGACCGGAATTATTCCACAACTGCTAGTCTTGGAGAGTACCATAAAACTAATAATAACGATTTTTTATTATGTTTCACTATCTAGAAGTCATAATAATTTGCTTTTGTCTAAAAGTTTTATAAATTAAAATATAAAAGTTTAATATATTACGTAATTTAGTAAATGATTTTTCTTATTCCTATATCTGTAATAGTATTTTATAATTTAAAATATAATTGATTTGTAAAATAACATTGAACTGTTTTTTATGTCACGGCAGTTGTATTTCGAATATAAATTAATTTAAAACGGTTAAGGAAATTAATTAAACTAAAGCATAATTCTATTTAATGATTTATTTGTCGATTTATTCAAAAGTTTTTAGACTCTCCGGACTTACCGGAGACATCCCGGAATTTTCCCTTTAAACGCCGCCCGAACGCAGCCCCGACGTAATGTAGCCAAAACGTAAATTCAAACTTAATTTCGCGGGTGTTTTCACGCGCGGTAAAGATACGTCCGTTCTCTACCACACCTCAGGAGGTACTGAGTACTGATGATGCTGAAGCGAACTTAGTCCGAGATATAGAGCGTCCATTTTATCACGATCCTAGTTGAGTGTGTACCTCCCCCTTAGATGCCATCATGCTGGTATATTAGGGAAGGGACGGGTAGTTTAAGTATAGCTGGACATCAAGTGTTAAGCTGCATTCAGACGTAGTTATCATGCTTAATAGATTTTCGGATTGCATTTGTACATTCCCGGTTGCACAATTGCATCGACATTTTTAAATTATGTAACTTTGACAGAAGTATCAATGTATTTTATTCCCCTGCAATAACTGACTTTAAGCGTTAAATCGTTATGTACGAGTTATGAAGTTCAGTTTCTATAAATTCGTACAAACACCTTTAAAGGAAACAGTGTTGTCTAATACTACAGAACTGTAGCAGCATGATAGAGCTATCGATAGAGTTATGTGGAGGTGGTGATTCTGACTTGCGGTTCTCTACATTTTTTATATAGAGAACATTCGCATTAAACGTGGACTTGGACCAATGTTTCCGCCCAACCGCTTCAATCACGAAATCGGCCGTAACTACGATAAGAGCCCGTTCCGGCACGACATGTTTCATGCCTCTTATATTTATGTAGAACTAAAGTAAGTCTTAACAGGACTGTTGTTACAGTGTGTGCTTGGACTACGTAGAGTTGCAATTTTATGATTGCATTTTATAAAGAAATTATTTATTAGCATTTTTATATTTCCATTAAATCTAATTAAAAGAATAAACGTAGTAAAATCGTCTCTGTAGAAATATTTTTTTGTAGTGTACTTACTACCTACAATACTTTGTAGTATACCGTGCCTGTATAAAATTACTGTAAAGTAAAACTTTAAAGTAATTAAATAATAATTTTTTGCACAAGTTATAACTGGTTAAAAGTTAACTGGGAAAGTGGAACGTGGTTCTGGCTGGATGAGCAGTACTCGGAAATATAGAAGCCTTCATAAAGTTTTGTTCGTTACAAATCTCCCGTTTAATAACTGTCCTCGGAGCGCTGAAAATATAACGTGACGGCCTACCTCAGTACTTGAGTACGTAATCGCTCGCGATACACACGCGCCACAGCCTTATCAACCTTTTTACAGTTTTTGTGTTCTAAAAGAACGCAAAGTAAAGCCTTGTTGACTTTATATACATGTGTGTGTTGGTGTGTTTATGTGTACATATACGAGTATGTATACGTGACTTTAGATATTTCTCTTCCACCGTCACACTTTCGCCTTCCGAAGACGAATGCTCATAACACTTATATTTCTCGCGAGCGGGAATCAAACCCACGACCTCAGCAGCTAGGGTCACCAACCACTGGGCCAACGGGCCAATCACCAACTCATTGTTTATGTTAATTACTAATTGTTGGCAGCCCTAACGCAAATAATTAGAACAGTTGCCAATATGATTAAATTTTAATAACATTGCAATTAACTACATGCATTACGATACTTGCATCGACTGCTCCCGTTTGGTTTGGGGGTGTGCCAGTTCAAATACATTATGTATGTATTATACAAAATTATATCCCACCAATGACAATATTGGTGTTAATTCGTGTTTGCTAATATTATTCACTATAAAGCATGTAGTAAAATTGATATATTTATCTGTACACGTATAAATAGACTCACAACCGACTGGATACGTGTTGACCTTTATTTGGCAATTTTATAATAGGTACTTATACTTGTAGTTGATTTTAACAGAATATAGAGAAAGGAAATATATAGCTCATCGACACTTTTTAAGTTCCATCAAGGTGATGAGTCTTTTGTGTACTAGTAACTATTAGAAATTCGGACCAAGCTACACTATACTGCGTAAGAGTATAGGGGGAGCGCAGACACTGATTTGTGATCAACCCGTGAAGTATAAGTTATTAAACAGCCTTTTAGATCCAAGAAAATGTTTATCGAATCACAATAACAAATACCGGTTAATATTGTGCTCTCTGAAATACCGAAACACTTATCAGCATTTAACTGCAGCGGTCACCCACCACGAAGCTGACCACACCTGGAATTACTTAACATTACATATCTCTTGCTATCTTCAGCATCGCTAGATCTAGAAACATCGGCTGCCACAACTGTGATTGCCTTATAGTAATCCTAAATATTACCTTCGAACTGTATTTCTGCTATTTAACCATCCTCCATCCAGCTCGCATACCAAGCGACCAGTATCGCTATGCCAGTATGCATACATTGCATGCCTGATCTGCGTTAACAGAATGCATATGCATATATATCGCTCAATGGTTAGCTACTTATCTCTAAGCTGAGAAAACAACCGAATAATACGACTTATGAATATACATTGCAGATATCGTCAGGTCATGTTATAACAGGTATTATAGGGTATTAATATTCGTAGGTCAATAGCTGGGGACTTAGTGTATCGTATCAAAATGGTGTCAGGGGAAACTGGTTTAATAAGATTTTAAGCTTTAAGCAGCATTTTAGACATGAAGCGATTTAAAATACGTTGTTAAATTTTGTCGTTAGTTTACCGATTATTATAACGATAATCATTATAACAAATAAAATATATTTTTTCAGTTAATGTGATAGTCATCGCGCATCATAGCGCCAAATAGTATGAATCAATGTTAAATATTCTAACATGATATAACTATTTAGAATTGGCTTTTTATAGTTATTATTTATTCAGCATCAGTCAAAATTTGAATTTACTTCGCTAAGTTTAAATGTTATCGAAGTACTGATACTGAACAGTATAAGTCTATAAATCCCCAATCTGTGTGTTATCGTAAGCATTAAATATTTTAATTAACATATTTGTCACATGTATTACTGATAAATAATATTTTTACGCGCTCCTCTTTTTATATTCACTACTAAGTACTATTTCGAAGCCGTGACTCTATTGACATGGAATGATAAAATATACACATACTATCTTCACATTTAACCCCAGATTATAACTTATATAATGATATGAATAGAGTTATTATTACTTACATAATGATAAGCGGTCAGTGGTGCAAAACAATGGAAACTTAAACGACGAATATTCGTCATTTAACGTTTAAATATTGAATTCAATATATAAAACCTAAAAAGAAGAGCGACGAGATTTTATTTCAATCCACCAGTTTGTTTTTGTTTTCTTTCATATATGGTCTGTATAAAACTTATAACAGCAATTCTTCGTATCGGAATTATTTTTACATTAATCGAATGTATACAGTATGATGAAATAAAAATTATGAATTTGTATTAAATCTTAATCATTTCTGTAGGTGTTTAATATCTTGTTTCTATCCCAAGTGATAATATGAAAACCTTTCCTACACACAGATACAGAACAATAATTGACATTCATCAAGACAGTTAGCCTGTGTAGTTTTCCTAGACCATGCTTAAGCACAGATCTGCTATTTTTATTATTACAGTGCCTTTTGATAATGTTAATATCTCCGAACAACTAATGTTCTGTAAATACCAATAAAACATACATATACATATATGTTTCTAAGTACGTACTTAAATAGGTATGTTTTGTCGAATAGATACAGAACATATTATACTATTATATACTTACAGAACCATTGTTTATCACAGAAATATTTGATGTTCAGTGAGAATCCAATCCACAACATCCAGCTCAACAGTCAAATCCTAATCTGTGGACGATGGGTCTTAATACAATGATTTTCAGAACCGTCCCCGAATTGCATCGATTAGACCCGCACGTTCCAATCGGTTGAGCAAAGCAGGCATTGCTCCTGATTACGCTTTTATATTTAAATATATTGTTATATGTCTGATTAACCGAATTGCAATTAATTTAAAAGGATATAATTGTTTGTTACTTATAAACGTAAGAAAACGAGTACAATTGGTTTTTGTGATTAAAATTTTATTAATAATTGACTAGGTACTATTACATTTTTCTTATTTGGATTTCCTAATAATAGCACAGAGTCTGGCTTTATGTCCGGTGTATAGCAATAGGCTCACCCCCTGTTACATAGTGTGGGAATCTTAATGAAACACCGAAAATAGAAAATGAAAAATTAACGTATACTGCAAAAGGACAAAAGTAACAGCGACAACATGGACGCGCGTATAGAGTAGGCACTAGCGCCACAGACAACAAAGATGTACATTACAACGAGGTTGTTAATGTTTGCGGTGTGTTTAACATTCTTCCAACACATAGGACTTATAACGTAAATGGCCAGAAACGGAAGTACTGGACACCTCTGCCTATACTTTTGGGGAAATAGAAACATGTTGTTATGTTAACATTCTGAATATGTTTTTGAAATAGTGAATAAAATATGTGTACAGAAGAACCAAATAAATTTTTATCCGACCCGGATATCAAACTCAGTTTCTCTCTTTCATCAGGCGCATTTGCTATCATTAGACGAATTAGGCAGTGAACCGTGACGATAATAAAACTTTATATTCCAACCTACCCGCATATCAAAGTTTATAATTTTCAGTTCAGCAAGTTAAGGGGTGGTAAAATGCGAGACAGTAATTTTAATCCCATTCATAATATCAAAACGCATATACATTGAGTAAATGAACCATTGTGCATTGTGACGAGCGCTTCGATAATGAGATTCAACTGTTTAAACGTCACGTAACAATGTTCGCGACAAATTAATTAAATTATTTTCGCGCTCAATTGTTACGTCAGTCGTCATTACATTGTTGTCGCGTTACATGATTGTGCAAAACCTTGTAATTCTGATGCAAGGAGAGATGAACGAGACGAAATGCAATGAGACAAGTTGAACCAGATGGTTCGACGACTTAAAAACAGCGAAGCCAAATGTGGTTGGATATCATGCAATATCTATATTGACTGGCTTTTCAGAAACACTCAATAGAACCTTCGTCACCCAAATGACAAAGACAAGTCGAAAATCCCATAAAAGTCTATATTCTGGGAACAATTGCCTTATGTTTGTATACTGGAACAATTTATACATGTATGTACCTACTAATTTTAAATTTTAGTTGTTAAGGAGATATTTATTTAATGTTATAAAACTGAAAATGTCTTGTTTGTTCGCTCTAATATCTAAAACTACCTACCAAATATATTTAGATATGAATTCGTTTTTTAATGCCAGAAGTAATTTTATGCCAGATTCATGAAAACTGTTACAGGCTATGTAGAATAATGCAACAACAGTTAGGTAGCCTTAAGTATTGATATTTGGAAAGCAAGTCGGAAGAAAAAGCGTAATCCGCAAGCGTTAAATATGAACCTATTTTCCTTTTTTTCTTCATTATTGAAGATAAACGGTGTTCGGAGACAGAATATTTTTGTACGTACGTACATAATATAACGGTAACACGATGAAAGGATTTTGCTTATCGGAACGGAACATGAAATTGTGGAACACTAATGTAGAAAAAAAAATTGAAAAAAAATGACAATAAAAAACTTTACATAATTAATTACTTTTTACATAATTATGATATACTATTGTCTTAGGGCATCTCACGCATAGCCTTCAGATCCCAAACTACACAGTATTTGTGCTTTGGTAACCGGAAATCTGATAAATGATATGCATAAATATATCAACATCATCAGCATCATCATC
>DWEC01001502.1:0-13262 GCA_018245735.1 Microceris miodesmiata | reverse complement strand
AGAATGAGCATGCAGGGGCGCGAAGCCTCTGAGATGGGCATGTGGCCCGTTGTCGGCTCGTTCGTACATACGCCTTGCCAACCGGGCCACAAACTCATCCAGAGGCTCTACTTTTAAGTCGCGCTCCAGCACGTCATTCCTAACGTAACGGCCCGCCCTAATGATCGCTCGAAAGGCCTGGCTCTGCTGCGCTCGGAGACGGTGGCTCTGCGACTGAAGTACCAGCGCGTACCATGCCGGTTTGAAAAGTTTCCTTCAGAATATGTTAAATTAGGATAGCGTTACTATCCGCAGAAAGTAAATTTTAAGGAAAGCGCCAAAAGTTATTTGAGCGAGATAGGATAGTGGAATTTACTAAATTGTTTTAAATTACGTAAATAATATAATTGAAGTTTTGTTTAATGTAGGTACTATAATTTACTACCCCAGTCACTAAAACTGTTAGTCTCAGCACACTGCACTCCACCTATAATTGCTAAATTCACGTCATACCTTTTTTGTTTGTGAGCGCAATTGTGCTGAATTTATGAATTAATTGTTGCCCATAACTGGACACTTTTACATTGTCCTCCATATAAGGTACTTCTTACCTCAACCCTCTATATGAAGAAGTTGATTCACTTAACATTTTTGTGATTTAAGTTTTTATAAAATAAACGCCTGTTTGTGATTGTATTTGCAATCCTTGTTGTTTTTTTAGAAGACTAATTACACTGATAAACGGCTGTATATGTTCGGCTGTGTATGATTTTATATATTTTTTTTAATTTTTAGTCTGTTACATTGCTTACTCGCGCGTAAGGTAACAATTGGCGCCAGTTTTGTCGGAAATATTAATCGTAGTTATAAAAGGAACAGACTTCACCTGATATTGAAATTAAATTAAAGAGTAAGAATTGAGTTGTTAGATGTAATGACTGCAACTATGAACGCTAGCTCATTGGTGTGTATAAGATAAAATTAACTAACATTGGACTTGTAACAGCCCTAATGGGTGAAAAAAAATGGTGACGTGATTTAAGACTTCGGAAATCAGAGATTGTATTACAATAATTTAAACAGTGATACTTTCAACAAATACTTTTCTGATTATGAATGTACCGGCTTACCTCACGTACATTTTTCGGGGTGGCCCGACTAGTTTCGGACCTGTACGACATGTACAACATTTAATAGTAAAATACTTTTCTGTAAGTTATAATTTGCTTAAATAGCAGTATACACCGCAGGGTGTAGTTATAACTACATATTTTGATAATATTTTTAATTACGCATTTGCGCACGAATCATCAACAACTACTGCTTGCTACTCATCTTCCTTAAATTATCTTGTTTTTATATTCTCCAGGCTTCATCACAATGGGTAAAAGTATTTCCTAGTCAGGTAACAGAAAATTATTCAAGTTCTGTTATGTACATTAAACAGATGACTGTAGTCGCAGTGAGTACAATTACTTATTTGAAAAATATGTTACCTGAAGACAGTTACAAGATAGAAAATTTCGAGGGAATAAAATTGAGAATTTTGAAGAAAAAATGTCGCAACGAACTAGCTCAATTTCTAAGCGAAGCATTAACGCGAGCTTTCGATGCGTTCGATAAAAAATATGTAAGTTGATTTATAATAGGATGAATTTAGGGGATAAATGACTTTATTCGTGTTTTATATCTTTCAATTGTGACATTAATCAATTTACAAACTTTTTATTTTACCAACGAAGCTGGGCCAGTTAGCCTTATGTTTCTACGCTAACGAGCACACAGTCGAAAATCTTATCGAGTACCATATCTTCGAGTATTCTTACCACGGTGAAGGTATAACCATGAATATACACTCGAAAAATGGCGACAGTGGGAACCGTTCAGCTACATACACCTTTAACAGTCTAAGGGAAAAGACCGTCCACATGATCAGGGCTTGTGTGGTGCTGATGGAGTCGTGCCAGAATGAACCGCCGGCTACAAATAGAATCTGCTTAAGACTTTACTACAATAAAAGTGAGTTAAACTTATATCTAATTATATTGCATTCTTAATCAGGCTTGGTTGATATACCTACCTTCTTCAAAGGAATGTGTAGTCATAACTCGATTAACGATATTTTTTAAAATATTTTTTTAAAAATACCTTATAATTCCAATTTTTCAGTTAAGTATTCTGGTCATATTTCTTGTTTACAAAAACTCATTTCATAACCGTTGTACAGAACTTTACCGTCGTTATTTAATTTAATCCAGATGCACCTCTGAGCTACCAAGCTCCGGGGTATTCGAGCGTGAACGATACTGAAGATCCTTTAGATTCAACCCTGGACGATACCATTAAGTTGGGGTGCGTGGAGACGCCTTATCACAAGCTCGTCGCGCGCTCCTACTTCAGAGACGTTTTGAAGGCCAGCTGTGAGGGCATAGTGAGTTAATGTTGCTGAAGCCGATGGGGCTTCTAAATTCTTAGCATATAACTCGACGTGTATCCAATTTTATTTTTTAGTTCTAATTGTAAACCCTTCTAAGCAGGTATGAGTTGCAGTCAAGTTAAAGACATACGCTGATGCTGTTTTATCGCTTTCAAATTATTTTCCAGTTCTGATTATGACTTTGGCGTTATTTGAAACTAAATCCACAGTTTTTATAATTATGATGCACGAAATACGAAACCTCGGGCGGACAGCGTATCTATTAGCTGACTTAATAGTCATTGATAGTCAGACTTAGTCAGACTTAGTTATAGTTTATGTGTCATAATTGACACATGAACATTTTGTTTGAGTTAGCGGGTACACAACAGGAATGGCCAATAATAGTTCTAGTTGGCTTTTTAATTATTCACAATGTGGTTAATTTTTCAGGCGTCGCAAAATCCGCCGTCGATAACACAACGCGAGACTGCTTCGTCCAACGATATGTGGGGTAAGTTATGTTCCTCATGTTGATCAGTTTCGGTCATTTTTACTTGGATAAACAGTTACAGCTCAGTGATTCGAATTTTAGTATAACATTTCTTTGCGTGTGCTGTCTTTTAACCTGGCGGTGTGCCTGACAATTAGCTCTGAATTTTTTTTATCGCATTCTTGTCACAAAAAGGTAGAAAAATAATTATGTTAAACTTGCTCGTGATCGTTCCCGGTTGTTAGGGCCTGCTCGCCCACGTTCATTTCCGAATATTTCAGATTCCTTAACAAATGTTTCAACTGTTATAATTGACAGAACAGTGGAATTATAATGGGTCGATAATTATTTTATTATATCTTATACCTTTATATCACTATCGAAAGTTTAAAATATGTACTATGTATGTTTAACACGTGTTCTAACATTACGTAGTTATTTAACAGATGAGGCATCAGCAAAGAGTGCCACTCAAGTGCCTATTCGGTGCCCTTGTAACAAATATGAAGGACGTGAACCAGGTCCAGTGCCCTACCTTGTGTGTCAGTAAGTCGAATTTCGATAGCTGTTACCAGGAAATGCAGTGTTCATATTGTGAACAATGTCAAAAACATTGTATAACTATGAAGAATCAGATGTTATGTATTTATTTATTGTAACAAATTGATATACGTTGATAACTATTATATTTTTTATATATTAGTTATTTTATAAAGATTTAGTTTATTATATGACTGCTTCATTGAACCAGTGGTTGTAAGCACGACTGCTGATTAAGAAGTGCTGAGTCGAGTTGAGTAAAGTATTAGTGGTTTTTTGTTAAATTTGAATTCCACCGGGCAGCGTGGGCTCTGGATTGACTGTTAGTCAATTGTAATTAATTGCATAAAAATTCAAACATTGCAATTCGACTTTGGTTTGGTGTAATATAACTGTTAAAGACGTGTTTTATTTTCTTCAATAAAATTGGTACTAGCAGTCACTCTTAATAATATACTTATTGCAGATTTGTTATATTGTCTTTAATAAAATTTGTATACCTAGCTATGCATGTATTTAAAAAAAGATTAAAACTTTTTAAAACTGGTTATTCGAAAAGAAGCAAAGGGGACAATTCATCGATATACATATGCGTATCGATAATTACAAGGCAGTGCAAGGTAGTAGTAGTGTAGAGTATCGTGGGGTAGTATCGGTGAGTACAGTATGAGTACGCTATGGGCAGGTACTGTAAGACGCGGCAGCACGCGACATGTTACGGCGCGCGGCGCGGGCGGGGGGCGCGCCGCGCCGCCGACGGCACGCTCGCCTCGCTTACCGCCGCACAGACAGAGGTGACACCTTCTCAACAATCTCAGCCTAGAACTTTGTGTAGCTTAGTAGTCTGTCAACCACTGATAGCCTACTGGTTAAGATTTCAGCTTCTCACTTCGGAGGTCCTGGGTTCAAATCCATGGCGCGCACCACTATAGACACTTGCGTTTTAAATTTAAATATCACTTGCTAACGATAAAGGAAAACATCGCAAGGAAACCCGCATACTTTAGAATTTATAAAAAAAAAAAAAAATTCTAAGGTGTGTGCAGTCTGCCAATCCGCACTAGGCCAGCGTGGCAGACTATGGCTTTAACCCTCTCAATATGAGAGGAGACCCATACCAACAGTGGAATTATAATGGGTCGATTATTTATTATTTAGTAGTCTGTCTGCGGTAGTGTAGTCTGAGAGATCTATTTAGCATCGATAATGCTTAGGTATAAGGCTCACTCTTCATTTTAAGTAAATGACGTAAACTCCTAATGACTGAGTGTGACACGACACGGCTCGTGCCATTATTGTGTCATACCGACCTTATATTGTTGTTAGCATTCTTATCTTCAATTGTGTTTATCATACGCACTTAGTTTGCAAATTATGTTTAATGTAGGTACCTATTTTGAATGGATGTTTTGCAGTGCTTTAAATAATACAAGTCTCTTAGCAGTAGGAGCTCCCATTTGCGCTCCCATATATCTCAGTAGTTAACAATCATAGAAATATATGATTCTGGTTAAATTTGTTCACATTCATGTAAATTTTGATGATCGAATAATGAACTATCAAACGTTGCTCTTTCAATCTCTCATTTGTATCCTAGTGTAACGGATCAATTTTACCTCTTCTTCAGAGTTTATGTGTATATCGGCGCACTCTAGAGTTGTGTACCCATGTATCCACTATCGACGTCTCCGCACTTATGGACAAGTTAGGCATTTCTAATGCGAATGCTTGCAAGTTAATGAAATTACTGAATGACGAGGGAATTATCAAATTCAATTCGGAGCATGAGTAAGTTTCAAATAAGTTCAGTAACTGTGTCTGTATTGATCCAAAACATTATATCAAAATATTTTATTTGACAACTACATAGGGATTTCATATTTTACGTATTTCTTAAAAATTTAAAACCTGTGACCACGAATGTGATCTGTGCAATACTAAATTGATTAAATTTTACCCCGTAGTATCACCTCCTCACACGAAGTACGAGTTAACGGCTTAAATTGGGCAATGGGCAAGTATTTCCAAAACATGGGAGAAGAATGCGCTTCGGTTCATCCAAGAGATATGGCCCCAGTTGGGGAGAATCGATCGCACTCAACATCACATGGATTCAGTCCACAGGAGACAAATTTCGATATTGATCTTGGAAACTCCTCAAACGTAGAACCATTTGCAGTCAACATTTTGAAGGAATCAACAAATGAAGATTTGATTGTTAAACAGTACAGAGAGACGATGTTAGCGAAAAAAAATGCCAAAGAAGCGAATGGTATCAAGACATTGCCTAAAAGCGTACAGACGAAAGGTGTAAAAAGGAAGATGCGTAAAAATATAAAGGAATACGGGTTATGTTTGCGGTCAGGTGTTGCACTAAAAGATGCTAGAGCAATGTAAAAATAAAAGAAACATATTGTTCATAATTTTGTTATTGCATTATTTATACATGAAAAAAATTATTTATTTAATTTCGCCGGTCAGTTGGTTCTGTGTACTGAACATGACAGCTGAGCAGTCGTCGTGGGATCTATTTGCACCCACGGCAGAAATTTGTGTGAATAGCGCAAGAATTTGTTGTGTTTTTGGTATCATAATACAAGCTCTTATATTATGCTTACTTTCAAATCAGATAGCCGTATGTGGAGAAATAGCATAATATTATTAATCTTAAACAAAGTTCTTTTTTGTTTATTTCGAATAATTTTTTTTTCGTAGAATTCTTTGAATAATACAAATTTTGATTATTTGTGTTGATTTTTGTGTTGACAAATTTTGATTATTTGTGTTGATTTAATGGAAATTTAATGTAGTAAACGAGATATGAATTAATGATTCATTATATTCCTTGCTGCTGCCGAGTCTCGTTTGTAGTTTTCTTTAAATATTACTTTTTTCATGAGGAATATATGTCATATTAATTAAATTTCTATATTTAAATGTAGCAACAATTACTTATTTGATTCGTATATAAATTACGTCACATTACATTTATTGTTGTCGACACTTTTTTTGGTAAATAAATAAAGGTAACTTCGATTACGATTTCGATTATAAATGGCATTTTATTACGATTATATGAATAGTTGAACCAATTTCGATAAATCTATTATTCAGTGTACAGAATATACACTATTTCCCTTTTGATCTATTCTACTTTATATAACAAAGGTAATATTTTCACGGATATGAAAAATTTAGCAGGAATGAAGTATAATTTAATAATAAAAGTTATTAAATTATGAAACTAATTTTAACCTGGTCAGAATTTCATCCACACCTTTAATTTGGGTATACGTAAGTATGTGACGTGAGTTTGATGATGATGAGGTATGTAATGTTTGCAGGGATATTTCCGAGGATTTCTTTTGACTAATCAAATGGGAACAAAAAGTTTAAAAAACCACTAACACTTTGAGATTGGACGAAACTTTTCGGTGATATTTTGCTAGTTGTAATTAAATCTGGAATATAGTCTCCAAAATTGGTGAACACCCTCCCCCAATATTTAGGATCCCCCCGAGGGTCCAATTCCTTGTTACCAGGTGGCACTGCTGTTCTATTCACCTTCTCTAACTCTTCAAGCATTCTTTGTAATACCTCTGGCTCTCTGTGAAAATGTGAAATTGAGGGGGTATTAGAACAAACCGAATATACGATAAAAATTAGATTTTTTGTTGACGGTTTATTTGTTAGGTAGATATAGTTCTGTACGCAAATTATATTCATAAGAAATGTTCAAAAAACCTGAAAATGGGTAAAAGGATTTACAATTTACTTAATAGAATTTTCAATTTTAATGGCGGTTGGTTATATTAGAGAATATATTAGAATGCAAGCCAGAATACAATGATATTATTAAATTGCGTTTTCTGTTAATACGTTCTTAAATTTTTACGAATAATAATTATATTATTCAAGAATAATAAGTACCATAAAGAGTCTTAGGGTACAAAACAAAATACGAGTAGGCGGGTGGGTTGTATAAAATTGTCTTCTTAAAATAATTGATATAGACGAGTGACAAATGAGTATAGATTTCTTTGTGATTAGAAAAAGTATTGTTATTTTTACCACTGAATACGTTAAGAGGTATATACTGGGTAGTAAATATCCAGAAAACCAAGCACCATACACGAACTTTCAATTACCTTCATAGGATGGTAAGGTGACCTAAAGATACAGCTAAGTTATATTTTTATAACGCAATCCTTAACTAATTTAATATTTCCATATTTACATTTGAAAAAAACTGATGCCACTGAATGAACTTATTTGAAAGAAGAGTCAATAGCTGCAAGCTGCGCTAACAGCCAGGGTAAATAAACAATATAGGAAAAGAGATTTACTTGTCTGCTAAATTTCTGGTCTCACAAGGGTCGTCCTCGATGTTAAAAAGGCAGGGCGCAGTTAAGGGCTTGCACCCGATAGGTTCGTGGTTGCCGCACTGAACTGTTGCCGCGTCTCTGTTTTACCAAAAACAGTCATAAAATCAAAGGAACCTTTTAAGATTTTGTGCTTAATTAAATGATGTACCTCTTTTCTCTTGTTTGAATTAAGTCGTGTTGCTCGACTCGACCTTCCCACTATCTTATTGGGATTTCTTTTCATTAAATAGTAATATAGTATAGACCAAGTAGGTATAGAGTACAGCATATGTATGTATATAAATACCGTTTAAAGTCATCAATTGGGCTAGCAGCGTATAGAAAGTAACAAAGATTTACTTCAAGAGGATTAAATAGATACATATCAGTAATCACATGGAGTTTTTACCTTAGTTTGGACACCGTTTCCTTATTAGGCATCAACCCGAGCTTGTTGAGGGCTATACCGGCAGGGCTGTTGTACAGCAGACCCACGTCGTAAGTATTGTCCCGACCACTTGGCCCGTACCAGAAATCCCAGGCACCATTATAGTTGGTACCTAGAAGAAATTATTACTTTATACATCCAATACTACATTAATGTTAGTTCCTAAACTGACGCTCAGAATCGTCTGCTACGTTTACGATTTACGTCAGTTCGATAAGTTTATACAACGGACTGATACAGCCCAATGAGTGCTCCTTTGTGATTCCGGAGCCGAAATTTTGAAAAATGCGTTCTATTAGCATAATTATAGTGTGATTTTAATACCTTTGTGAATTTTCCATTGATCGAGAGTGATGGAGGCGCTACCGTATATATCGTCTATATTGTGCACAAGAATGCTCCTATTTGACTTGAGGTCCTCGGACAGGGCGTCCCATTGATTTATTCCATCCAACGTATCTAATGAGCTATAAAGGACATACAATATAACATGTAAAATGTAAATAATGTTATGGACAGTTTATGGGAAATAACGCAAGTAAAACCGCGAAAGTATAATCTTTACCCAAATTTAATTATCACAACAATATTAAGGAAAAGGGATCGATGTATAACTACTAAAAAGTGGCAACTAATGAATACCAGTACCATTCTGGTTGAGAGGACTGTGCTGTAGCACACTTAAAGACTTTTGTATCGGCTGCCTCGTTGATTGAATGCGTGATTGCTGATTGAGTGCACCTGGGTACAAATCTCGAGTCGGATGCTATTGCATTTTTATAACTTAGATGTACTAATAATATAATGCTAAAATGTTAGTATTGAAACTTTTGAATTTACCTATTTCAATATAAAATTGTACCTTGCGTCTGCTCCGGCAGCGCTAAGCAGCGTGGGTAACCAGTCTACGATGTGTACCCTCTGTGTGGCTATTCTGGCCTTTTTGGATATGAGGGGGCTCCATAGCGCAGCTGCGCCTCGCACGCCCCCTTCCCATAGCGTGTTCTTTACCTAATTACAGTGGGTTGCTAACATTAAATTACGAAAGTTTCAAAAAACCTGGTCAAAGAGAACAATTTGCATACTTCTTATAAGGAAATGCAAGTGTTCGATATTGACGCTACTCAAAAATTAAGGAAGTAGATCTATTTGAAATTTATAAATGCCTCGGTTTTCTAAATAGGTACATCTATAAATTTATGAAGATTTTGCTTTGATGGTTTAAATCGCTTCAATTTTTCTGTTCTGCGAATAAAAAAGGATATAAACATTTAAATGTTAATAACTTACGCCTCTCAGAGGGAAGTTAGAGGCGGCATTGTCGTTAAAGCCAGCGGCCGGGCCGCCGTTGTCCGTGCTGAACAGTATGATGGTGTTATGTAGAAGTCCTTCAGCCTGCAGAGTTTCCACCAATTTACCGACTGATTCATCCAGTTTTGTGAGGACGGCTAAACAAAAGCAAGCAGTATTTTATTTGATATCATTTCATAATAAAGAGAATATTTAACGATTATCAATTAACCAATAATTCGTTATTAGAATATACAAGTAATAACTGTAGAGTTGCAGGATATAAAAATGCCATTGCATTTTCTTTATAACACGATAGTGTTGTTATAGTTTTATTTCATAAATGAACAAGACACATTGCACAAGGTTGGAAAATAGTTCATCCTGAAAAGAAAGATTGCTACACCAATTTTTATACTGCAGTATTTGATGTATAAATAAATTGTTTTACTGTAATGGGCGTGGACGTCGATTCACTAGTGTATACAAGACCCCTGTTTTGCATACTAGAGAAGACACTCTTAGTATTCCAGCCCCTTAGGAGTAGGATCACAACTATGAACAACCTGGAATAGCATGGATGGTAACTATAACTGTAACTGTACTAATATTGACAAATATAAACTAGACTAATGTTATAAGTAGTCCTATTCCTGTAGCCATGTCAGCTATAAATACTAAGCACGTGATATCCTTACTAATCGAATTCATATCGACAGTCCTATTTGAGGTCTGTAGCAAATGTTACTGTACTGGAATGAAAGGATTCAAGAATTGGCGGTAAAAATTTTGATTGCAATAGACAGTATTGGAAGTACGAAAAAGGTCTCGTTTCGTACTTTTAATTAGGTATGTTTATGAAGGTATCGTAAGACTGTTAATTATATGAAATATGTAATTATAACTTATTTTTAAAGATTACTGCCTACTTACAATATTTTGAACATCTAAATTTATGGTAATAGCAGATTACGCAGTGCTTTACACCGCACAGCAAATAAAAAATGAAATATGTCTCGTGTTTCAAGAGATTTCGTTTATAAAACCTTGAATTAAATATTAAAATAGCTGAATATGAGGAAAATTGTTGATTTATTCGGCGTCATTCATCAATAAAAATTTAAATTTCACTAACCGCATCTATCTATTAACCTTATCTAAGTAAAAAGCTAACTGACCCGCGTACTTTTGTCTCTGTCGATTATTGATGTGGGTGAAGTTGGCGATAATATTTTCGGGCGCGCGGATCGGCTCGTACGGGTTGCCGCTGTGCACCGCGGAGTGCGCCACCATCAGAAATAGCGGAGCGCTCTTGTTGTGTGATGTGATTATCTGTGAAAAAAGCAATAATCATTCAATTACTTCACTATGATACTTCTTGGGTTGAGTTGTAAAGTAGATATACACGTATATAAAAAGGAGTTTTTTTATGTAAAGTAAGTACCTATATAAAATATTCTCCTTTTATGGCTGAAACTTCCATACATATTTCTTAAAAGGGATAGAAAATGTAGTAATGTAATTAATAACTAGATAGGTAGGTCGATTTGAAAGATTAGTATTCGATTTTGAAAATAAAAATATTAATGTATTTAAATAATATCAAACCTTAATTGATTCTTCAGTGAACACATCTGTTGCATACACGCCAAACAAGTCATGTGCCACTTGATACCCTGGAATGATAATAATAAGAATAAATGTTATTCATAAATGTTATTTAATGAATTATGCTAAATACAAACGGAAACATCATTTTTGGAAATCTCACCTCGTCTGAAGTCAAACCCCCAGCTGCCCTTTTCTTGTGATGTGTGATCGTACATGTCAATTTTGCCATTCCAAAAACCAAGATGGGTGTCGAAACTTTGTGAAAAGAAATCATATTAACACGTGTATTGTAAACATTGTCCCAGAGAAATTAAAGGAAGTATAATATATACTGACTACGAGACTAACAGGCTACAAGATAATTTAATAACAGGATCTGGAGTTTTCTGAAAAATTCTGTTGTTACATTAGATTGAAGTTTTTCTCACAAAAATGCACCAAAGTAGACACATTTGTAAATATGAAAATTGTAAATTTGAAGATACTGTGCGCAACGTCTTATTTAAATTTAAAAAAATGTAATCTTCAATAATTATAAACCTAATTTAAATTGCAATGTTATTAACTGCCTAATGTTTTGTTTGAGTTTAACGCCGGACACGGCTATTATAGACAATTGTTAATATTGTTACCCTCGGTTTAGAGGTAAGTATTCTTTCTTGAAACTGCCAAGATGCCACTTCCCAACTAAATGTGTGCAATAGCCTAATTCCTTCAAATATTGTGGCAGTATTTTCTCACCAAGCGGGAGGCCTCTGGGCTCGGCACCAAACAGTACTGTATGTTGCATGCCTGAAATGCACGAAGAATATTTCATGAGTAAGTAAAAAAACATTGCTTTAAATGTTTGTTATACAATAACTTTTTAAAATATGTAACCGTAACTATTGGACGTTGGAGCTGGATATAGCTTTCTTTAACACAAAAACAGAAAGACGAACAAGTTTTTTGAGGACAGGACTGAGGTTTACCCCATCGGAAAAATACAGGCTCGATGTTATGTCATTCAATCGGATCCCATTTGTGTAACGTATGACACGAGCGTAATTTCTAATATGATTGATGGCCACGTCTTTCGCTGCTAATGGTCACCTAACCGATAAGTTCCTTCTGTTCTGTACCTTAGTGTGGGCTATTTGATACATCAACGTCTTGCTAATTAGCTAAATATTATTGTATAAAAATTTATGTTTGCCAGGTGCATGAGAATACAATTAATGGTGAAAGATCTGATTCGTCAAAGTGCAGAAGATGAAGTAAAGACATGTTGAATTATTAAAAACCTTTAAATTACTGAGTTTAATATCCTGTGTAAGGTCTCGTTTGAATACACGTGAAATGATCTCATTATTACTTACCTTATGTATTTCAATCACCTGGTTGATTTATTTAAAAATTTAAATTAATCGATTTGTTACATATAATTATTCTAATTGATTCTCCTTGATCTACATGTTACTGTTCCGTTTAATTAAACTAGCACACTTCATGGTACCGAGATTGCTGCATTAGTCTAAATCGTTCTTGTCTAAATCTTGTTAATCGAAAAAAGGGTAGAAGAATATAAAAGAAAATGATTTTATATTAAACAGGCATATTTGTCTTCAGTTATATGCAGTACCTATGTAGCGCTAATAAGTGAAGTGTATGATGCCAGGATGGTGTTTGTTATATAAGATCAAATTTTAATATTTGACAAAACTCCTACATACATGCCACTACAATCCTCTTTTATTCTCATCTTATTTTCTTCAAAATCTTGTCCAAACAAATAATTTACCAGTATGGATGGCATATTTGCCGGTCATCAGTGAAGAACGAGACGGAGTACATATAGGAGTGACGTAGTAGTTCTGCAGCATCAGTCCAGAGGACGCTAGAGCGTCGATGTTGGGAGTAGGAATCTGCCCTGAGCCATGGAATCCCACATCATTCCATCCCTGTGAAATCGCCAGTGTTAAATATATAATAACACACATCAATACGCTTTTTTATTATAGGTATGATCATTCTCTTAATTTATTGTGCTACTTATAAGAATATATATATTGTTAGAAGAAGAATAATTTATTTGATTGACAGTCGAAGGAATTTAAAATGGGTGACATCTGTTGTTTATAA